>NDXB01005382.1:88671-143181 GCA_002631895.1 Agapornis roseicollis
GGGGGGATAAGGGCGTGTTAGTTTGGGGGGGGCAAGGAAATTCTTGTCAGCCAGAGGGGTCAGAGTGTATGTCTCCTCGCCGGCTGCCAGCACCGGCCTCCGGGGCAGTAACCTCCTCGCATTCCTCACATTCCTCCTGCTTTCTCTTTCTTTTGAGATTATGAAGATAACTTCCTTCTCCCATTGCTAAGCAATGCGAGGACCCAGCAACACTTAAATTTCCCCCCTTGCTCCCTAAATTACCTCATGTGCTCCAGCGTATCCCATAGCAAACCTTTCTGGTGCCCTGGAAGGGGCAGTTTATGCTGTTTGCTGAGATTGTGCATCTTGGAAGAAAGTTGCTGCTTGTATCATTATGTTTTATAATTGCTGAGCGCTTTAATTAAAAGAGAACAGCTTTGTTGTAGCCCATCTTTCCTGCTTCCCAGTTTGGTAAAGACTTTCCTTAGTGTTTCATGACACTATTTTGCCTTTTCAGCTGAGATGTTGGGCTGTGTTGTTTTGCTTTGCCCTTGCAGCCCCCCAGGGCCTGTGGCTGAAGCATCCTGTTTGTTCCAGGGGATTTTCTCCTTCTTTACATCTTTCTGGTCTGGGAAAGCAATGTGTTGGGAAGAGGGGAGCCAGAGAGGAGTTACTGGAGGCTTTACATGTGCAGAGGGGACTGGTGGCAGCTGTGTGGGGTGTCAGGAGGGTTTGTCCCCATGAGGATATGGTTGTGATGGGTTTCATGGGACCATGGTTTCTGTTTGCAGATGCCACAGGTGTCTTCCCCACGGGGTTGTGCCGTGAACTCCTGCACATTTCATGTTCCTCTGAGGCCCAGGAGAGGGGTGAGGTGGGATGGGGAAGGGGTGGTGATCCCCATGGGCAGGGGTTGTCCCCAAGGGCAGTGATGCTTGAAAGGATGGAGATGGTGCTTTAAAAGTGCAGGGGGGTGGGTACCTACTGATGGGATTGGCCTTTAAGAGCAGCCCAATGTTGATTATGATGTGAAATTCAGATTGTAGTACCTCTGTCACAATGTAAAGCATTGCCTGTCTCCCCAGTCACTCTTAGAAATGCTTTCCTGTTGTTCATCTTTTGAGCAGAAAGTTAAATATTTTTCCTGTCTTTCTACTCGTGTTTTCTGTGGCTGTCACAATTTGGACTTGTGTTGGTTCCCTGTCAGGGATTTCTCTGCTGGCTTTGGTGTAGGAAAGAGCCATGGACAGCAGAGAGGAGCTGCCCTTAGTGAAGGATGTGTAAGAAGTATTTCTCTCAGTGTTTCCAATTCCGAAATTGAGAATTGTCTGGATTTTAAGCAAATTCAGATGGGAGCAAACAATGATGAAATGTTTAAAGTATGTTTCAACATTTTTGTGGGAATAGGAACTGTTCCTACCCAGGCAAGGCTGCAGCTTTCAGGAGGTGAAAATATGTGGCCCTTACACATTGTCAGCATTGTTGCTGTTCTCCTTCTTCTTTCTCTTTTTTCTTTTTTTCCCAAATGCTTATAGGAAATTGGCTTTGGTAATTGAGTTTCTACAGAACCACAACATCCAATAGCTGTTCCTTTCCAGGGGTCACACTTAGGTTAGCTTAAGTAATGTGCAGTCAGTTTAACCTCTTGTGGTTGGCAGTGCTAGTCTAGAAATTCCTGGTGATTTGGGGTGTGTTAAAGTAACAGCTTCACAGGAAAGCCCCAAATGTCAGGGTGTCTGCTTTTCCCAAAGCTCTGACTGCACTGTGAGAACCAGGCGCCTTATGGTACATTGGATTTGCCTTGGGAAATGAAGTTAAAGCCTTTATGGCCTGTTGACTTTCCTTTTGGAATGAGACAAAGTTACCTTTGAATTGTTTACCCACATTGACCTATACCATCCTCCTGCTTTGGATGCAGGATGCTTGGTGTTGGGTCACCTCGTGATGCAACCAAATACGGAGCACCCTGCATCCAAAGCAGGAGGATGTTAAGGATGTTATAAGTCCATGCAGTAGGTCTGCTGGAGGAGCAGTGCCCTGGAGCCCCAAATCCCCAGGGTTTAGGGGATTTGCTGGCAGCAGAGGGCCAGCTTTAAGAAATTATGAGCTGGGGCTTTAGCTTGGTAGCATTGACAGTTTGGTATAAAAAGCACTGTGTTGCAGGCTGTGATGACAGGGGGTGATAAATCACTCTTGGCTGGTGCTACAGGTTCTAATAATGGTGTTTTAAAAAGATTACATGGATTTTAATGCAAACTTTTTGCTTCTTTGTACTCTTCTTTTTAAAGAGTGGAGCCTGTTTTGATTCAGCATTCTTGGAACATAAAGATGGAGCCAGGATTTTTACTGGGCTGAAAGGCAGCCTTTTGCTTCTCCTGCAAACATGAGGATCTTGTTTGAGTGTCTTTATAGCCAAGTGGCTGGCAGTGTCCTCTTTTACAAGGAGCTTGCTTGTTTGTTTGTTTTAAAGGTAACTTTGCCCCATGGAAGATTAAAGCGCAAGCAGCTTCATGCAGTTCACTGGGGCTATCAGAAAGAAATTGGTGATAGGGAGGGACTTTGCATGTAAGGGGGGAAAAATAACCTTCTGCTTTCCTTGGCCCGTTCCCGTGGGAGGACAAGGTGTTTATGTGATCAAAGGAACCAGCATAGTTATAAGCCTGGTGGAACATAATTCCCTTGCCAGGTACATGTGGGCTTTACCTTTGCTCTGAGCAGTATGGGCTGGATTTTCTTGCCCACCCATCAGCCTTTGGGTGTCTGAAGTGTGTTGGCCGGCAGTATTGGGGGAACACAGTGGGAAGAGGTGGTGAGGCACTGATGGTAATGCCCCTGCCTGGGCAGAAACCTGCTGTGCAGATCAGAGCTCAGCACTATGGCACTGGTTTGGACTGGAGGAAAAAGAACGGGCATCCTCCTGAGTTCTGGCTTGGAGCTCAGGGTGCTTTTCTTCTCAGTGGGGTTAAAAAATGGCTTTGATAGCGTCTGCTAATGATTCAGTGCTGTTTACATAATAACTGTGGTTCGTTTTCATTAGCTTTCATAATGAGGTCACTTTTCTTCTCCTGCAATCACTTGCTGGTTCCATTGCCCACGTGTCTGCTCCCCTGAGCGCACCAGCGGGCCCTGGCCTCCTTCCCCACTCTGGGTGTGGAAGAAGGTTCACAACTTGTCACTGCATAGGAGAGAAGGCAAAGGGGGTTTGTGTCGCTGGGATAAGTTCTGGAAGGACTCAGGATGCAGTTTGGAGCATCACAGAGGTTTGGAGCATCTTGGAGGAGTTTGGTTTAAATCTGATTTGAGTGATTTCTCAGTGCAGTGCTCATCTTTGTACTGAAAACTCTTGGGTTTAGCTGTTTGCAAGGAGGGGAACCCACTGACGTGCTTCCACCTGGAGGAAGAAGCCGGATTCTTTCACCTCCAACATCCACCATATCAGAAGCACTAATCTGTGACAGATTATGTTCATTATGAATATTGTTTGGGTATACAAAGCTACTGGATTAACTGCTGCAGCCTAGCCTTGATCTAGTACTTGCTTGCTTCCCTTGTCTGAGCAATTGTGAATGGTGACGTTCCTGTATGACAAGCTGCTAGCACCTTCCTCCTGCAGCATCCTGCTGTTGGAGCAGCAGTGCCAAGATAACACCCACCCTTGAGCTCTTATTAAATAAATCATGGCACTGGGAGCAGAATGCAATAGTGTGAGTGCTGCCTTCTGAAAAGGTAAGGCTGGGTGTTGGTTTGGCTTCTGTGTTTTGGTGGGTTTGTTCCCTTTTTAGCTTATAGGAGGCACGTTATGGTTTCGGAGCAGCGCTGATCCTGTGGGCACACTGGTGCTCCAGAGCAGGCTGAGTCCTCACAAGGCAGAGGGTGCTTGCCTGATGAGTGCTATTGTGAGGATGGGTGGGTGAATGGGTTGCTTTGCAAACGCCTGTACCAGGGAGTGCACACCACCTTCTCCCTTTTGGCTGCAAGTGCCCGTTTCTATAGAGATATGCCCCAAACCATTTGCTGTCAGTGGTAGATGATGGGCTCAGGTGCTGGAGGGAGGGCCTGAGCAGAGGATGCTCTTTGTTGAAGTTGACCACCTCTTCTTTGCGGGTGTTGGGGAAGGTTGCAGTGCTCTTGGCTGTGTGGCTTTGGCTGATTAAACAGAGTTAATTGGGGCTGGTTGGAGAGCTGTGGTTTTGTGGGTAGAGGAGGCTCAGGACTAATTCTGCCCCATTGAATCCACTAAAGGGACTCAGAGGTCCCGGTGGCAGGCGCCTCACTAGTGGGAGCTCCACAAAACTCAGTCCTCTGCTTTATTAAAGGCTCCTTTATAGCCTTCTTTTGCTCTAACCCGTGTGAGAACAGCCAGCCTTTTCAGCAGTCTGAAACCTCCTTTACTGGGAAGGCTGCTCCGAACCAGCCTGAAACTGCTTTGGAAACACAGTCTGTGAGCAGGCGAGGATGCCAGGTGAGCCTGGTGCTCCTGGTCACCCTTTGCCAGGCTTGCTGAAACCAGGGATGGGTCCACTCTCCAGCCAGCTCAATGGGATACTGAGAAATAGGGGTTAATTTCTAGGTATCAAAATATGCCCAAAAGGTTAAACGAGACTTCCTCCTTGTCAATGAGTTATGGCTTTAAAATATTTGCATTCTTTCCTGAAAGATTTAGGAATAATTATATAGCACTCAGGGGCAAGACATTGCCAGATAAACTTAACAACTCTATAATTTGTACTCGAGGCAGGGTTTCCTGTAAATGATAGCTTTGTTTAATTTTACAATACTGCTTCCAAATGTTTGCTGGGTATGGATTGCCAGCTCAGCTGGGCTTGTGAATCTGGAAGAGTATTTATTTGTTTGTTATTACAGACAATAAAACCTGCTGTATTAGGCTAAAACTTGGCATTGTCCCCTTTATGGCTTCTAAGCATCCTTCCTTCCCCAGGTGGGTTCGTTGGTGGGGTGGGCAGCTGAGGTGGGGTGGGAGCAGCTTTCCAACCTCTCCATACAAAATCCCTGAGCTGCTCTAGGATCTCCTCCTGCTCTGCCTTTACTTACTCTGGGGTCGGGAAAGGAGCGCTGCAGTCGCAATGCACATGCTTTATTTCCATTACTCAAAGCTGGAGTCATGCATAGTTACAGCCAAAGACACTTCAGCAGCTCTGGGGATAACAAGATAGCTGACAGACTGGAATGCAGATTTATCAGCGGGAAAAACTGGCAAAATTCCTCATTTGTGAGTCTTCTTTTTAAATAGGCCCTTCATGCTCCTGTGGCATGAGTCCACTGTGGGCTTTAACCCCTTGTGTTCTCCCGCTGGATGCAGGGATGTGTGTGGGACCAGCCCTGTGTCTTCTGGGGTAAAATTCCTCAGTCCCACCTCGTTCCTAGGTGCTGCTTGGAAGCTGTGGAGCAACTCCAGGAATGTTTTCAATGGGTTTTTATTTCCAAGTGCAAGCCTTTGCCCCAGATGTGTGTGTCTGAGTGACCACAGAACATAAATTTTACTGTATGTTGCCTTTTGACTGGCAGTTTGGGAGGCTACTGGGCAGTTAACATAGGCGGATTGTGCCATGAAATGCACTTCCTTGGGATTTGATTCACATTCATTTCTTTCAGAGCAAATCTCTGTTGGTTTCAGTTACATTCTGATGTCGAGCTACTTTTCCTGTGCCTTTGTCAGGACAAGGAAGGATTTATATTGCTGTGTGAAATAGGTCATCTTTGGCTTTTCAGTAATATATATGCATTAATGTTTGGAGACATGAAGCAATTTCTGCTTGGGGAAACGAGTTATGGCAGGAGCAGCACACTTGGAAGTTCAATGGATTAAGTGGAAAGCCTCGGTTGCAGGAGCCAGGCTCGGGAGGCAGCTCGAGCTGTTTAGGGAAAGACTTTCCAGTTAAAATTTAACCTTTCTCAATGCTCCGGATGCAGCCAGACCTGCCTGGTGCCAGCCCACAGGGAGAGGGCTCTGACGCGGCCGTCTGCAGGGTGGGAGGGTTTGGAGCTGGTGGTTGTGCCTGTGGTTGTGCATCTGGGCTGGTGGGGAATGAGGAGAATGTCACTTGTTATTGGAAAAGGAAAGGATTGCTCAAGGGTTGCGAAACACTTTGCTATGGAAAGAAATGTTGAATAGCATGAGGGCAGAAGGGGGCTGTTCCTGAGCCTGCAGCGGGCTTGGAAGTGTTCTCACCTGGGGGCTCAGGTGGAGTTTCAAGGCTTCCTTGTTAGCTTGGACTTCTGTGCCAGGGTACCCAGGCTGGAAGGCTACATCCCTGCCTCTCCCTTTGGTGATGACCATGGCAAACTTTGCTTGCCTGGTGGGCAGAGCCTGATGCTGGCAGCACTGAAGGCACCTGAAACCTGGTTGTGGGCTCTCATGGGAAAACTGCTGGCTCCTGGTTTCCTGCCCTCTGTGCTTTCTGCCGTGTCGCTGCATTTATCCCCTTGGCTGAGCCCCAGGCATGTCCATTGGAACCAGCGTGGCTCCTCACTGTTTTGCTGTGGGTGCTTCTTGGCCTGTGTCATCCTGGTGCATCCACAGGGCAGGTTCATCCCTGCAGTGGAAAGCTGCTCTGGTCACAGCTCAGTTCCCGCTTGAGACACCCAGCCCACATGGAGTAACCATCACCAGCAACCCTTCTGCTAAAGCCTTATCTCAGCCCTCAGCCTCACTTTGTATCTCCTGTGAGGACTGCCCATCTCTCCTCTCTGCTTTTTTAGCCACAAACTCTATAAAGACTGGTTTTGCTGATGGAGGATACTGGGGCAGCAGAGCAGCACTTCATGGAGGGTGGGAGCTCATCTGCCTGCTTGGGAAGGGCTAACACAACTGGGAAATGCATCCCATCCTTCTGCTCGTCCATCCCTTCCCTGGGGTTGCAGTGTGCCGGGGGCTGTTTACACTCCTGACAGCAGATTTTAGATGGTGCAGCCTGGGAGGTGGATGGCAAAGGTCTTGTTTGCACTTGTGCCTGCGCCAGGTTGCTCAGGACTGTGCTTAAAAAGACAAAATAAACCCCTTCGATGCCTGCCAGCAGGAGCCTCTGTGCAATTGTCCCTTGGTAGGGTGAGATGCTTTCAGCCTTAGTTGTTGTTTTTTCCACCCCACCAAAGCTGTTTGCAGACAATCTATCTCAGATGTGAAGAAGGAGAGGTGCCACATTCTTCAGAGCAGGGCAGTGGCAAGAGGATAGGTGCCCATGGTGAAACCTGCTTGGAAGGAGGTTCGGGGAAACTGACCATCAAAAAAGATGGTCTTGTCTTAAAAGGCTGAAGTGGCCTCCTGTGCCCTTCCTGTGGGTGACTCTCCCTTCATCTGGGATGCTGCTGTCCCTCCTGCATGATTTTGTTCAAACAAACTCAATGGTGCAGATGCTGGCCTGTGAATTGTTGAAAAGATGGTATTTATCCGTGCTAATGTGAGGAGAAGGAGGAGTGCCCGTGTGAACCTGCTGGCAGATAAGGCACTGAGGTGAGCAGGGTAGGTAGGGAGAAGGGGGAATTTCTAATCCTGTCATACCCTTATCTTAATCCTTTCTCCCCGCTCTCCCACCCCCTTCCCTGGCTTTTCCAGGGTAGTTTAAACTACTCAGCCTCACTTTTCCCACAAATACTGGTAAGTTGCTAGTTCCAGACCTGGGGAATACATTGGGAGTCTGTTGCAGCAGCAGGATGGGGTTTTGGATGTAGATCACATTATGCTGGCTGAGCACAGTGTGCTGCTTGTGTGAGCTGGGTGGCTTCTGCAGCAGATGCCCCAGCTGTGAAAAAACTAAATCGTGGTCAGAGGAGTAGGCAAAGTGCTTAAAAGCACATTTTTCAGGCAAAAATCTCATTTACAAACTGAGCTGTGGCCTTAGCTCTGAGGAGGTTTGTCTAAGCAGAGATAAAGGCCAGATGTGGGAGGTTTAGAGGGTGGTTCAGACCATCACTGGTGCTGATGCCTGCCATAAATGCCCCCAGGTGAGGAGGCAACAACCCTGGCATTGGGCTCTGCCATGGTGGCACCTCCTGGCCCAATTTCATAGAATCATAGAATATCAAAAGTTGGGAAGGACCTATAAGGATCATGGAGTGCAATTCCCTGCTCTTGGTAGGACCACCTCAAATTTCAGGGATGTTTCAAAGGTCTTTGTAGGTTGCACCTTGGGTTTTTTGCTATTGGACTTCCCCTGTCTCCTGTTCTGTGGCTTATTTGCCCTTCTCCATGTGATGCTTCAATTCAGGCTCAGCTTTGTGTGTTTTTGGAAGGTTTGTCTTATTTATATGAGCAGTTCTCAGCAAGTTCAGCTGAAAAGCAGCTTTTCTTCCTGAGAGCAGCCAGGAGCTGCTGGTGTGTGATCTTTGTGTATAAAGTTGCCTCTCTCTGCTTATAAACAGTGGCCTTAGGATGGATGTGCGGTGGACCTGTTTAGATTTAAATCTGACCCGCCTCCTTGTTTTCGGTGCTGGTGTCCCCTTTAAGCAACATGTTCTTTCCTGCCTTTTGCAATCACATTGAGTTATTCAATCACTGACGTTTTTAACCTTTTAGAATTGGAAAGCCATTTCAAGTGGTGGTGTTCTGCTGCAGACAGCTCTGTTATGATTTTATTTTCACTCTTTTTTTTGCCTGCACAATGTTGCATACACAGATTGCTCAGTAATTCCCCATGCAGCCTTTATTCTGATGGCTGGGTAAGCCAGGACCTGATAACCACAGGAAGCCAGTTGTGTGTCTGAATAGCCCTTGGTAGCTCTGGCTATATGAGGGGTTGAGCTGGGAAGCACACGTGCATGCCTTGGTCCTCCATATGTGGTGAAATTGCTGCTGTGAGGTGAAGCTTTGCTGACTCTCCCAGCCCTTCATCTGGGCTGGTTTCCCCAACCCTGGTTTGCATCAGATTGATGGGAGTTAATTATTCCTGAAACCCCTTTAATTCCCCCTTTGTGGTCCAGCTGAAATAGGGGAATTGTTTCTACAGTCATGAGCAGAGGGGAGACGTGGGGCAGAGCAGCATTGCTCTCCTTCCTGGGAAGGAACTGGAAACGGGTTCACAGCATTGCTGGGTCACTGATGGAGCATGCAAAGCCTTTATGTTTTAGGTTGAAAACCAGTGCGATGCCTACTTGCTGCTTTGCTGGGTGTTTGTAGTGTGCAGCTGCCTAGGGAGATTTAGTGTGGGTTCCTGCAGATAAACTGTTTTAAGTTGGGGCTGTGATGCTCTGGAGAAGCATCTCTGGGTCAGTCAATAGCAGCGATCCCTCCAGATTCCTGTTCTCAGAAGCTGCTCTGAAATGGGATATTCCTGACTGAAATATTGGGCCCAAAACTGGCTGGGCTTAGGTCACCCTACGCTAAGCAAAAATGGGGATAGATACATATAACCAGGGAGCTGCTAGCCTGGAACAGCACAAGAGCTCTGCCTCCCCTTTGGTGCCAGAACAGTCTCTGTGTTGCTATGAAAATGTCCTTATGGAAAACATTCTGCTTATAACTGAAGTCCCATTTCTGTCTGCTGAGGACCTGCTTTTGGACTGAACTTTATTTTCTCAGCAAATGACGATTCTTGGTCCTTGATGAAGAAAGGGGAATAAGTGCCTGGTAGCCAGGAGCCAGGAGGGTTCTGGCAGAGATGGTTTGCTCACAGGAGCAGTGTAGGGCTGAGCGGGGCAGTGGGTAGCACAGCTGTCTTGGACTGTCTTAGCTTGTGAGCCCTCTAAAAGTGAACTTCCAGGGGGGCCACAGTATTACAGGGTTCAGACTGCTGCCTATATGTGTGTGCTTCCACAGGCCCCTCCAGTCGCCTCAACCTGGTCTAAGGTCTTGGGTTATCTGCACTGTTACTCTGCTTGGCAAGCTCTGCAGACAGGAGAAGGGCTTATTAATGTGGGTTTTTACATAGATAAATGTGGTAGTGGAGTACTGTTGACACACGGAAATGTTGGTGGATGCTTGGAGAGGAATCAGCTGCTTCGTGATTGCTCTGTGCCAGTGCCTCTGTTTGAATGTCTTTGCAAAACCCAGTTGTCACAAAGCATGCAAAAGAAGGGATGCATATTTCTGTGGCTTAAAGAGAAGAAAAATCAACCCCCAAAACACACACCCCACCCTCCCCTTAGTAAAAGTTTTGCACATATCGGAAACAAAGGCTTCAGCATTTGCTTGTCAGAGCTAATAAAGTTTGCTTGGATCTTAATTTTTCTGCTTGATTTCACAAAGTAATTGAAACTTCCTTTTTGCTGCAAGCTCTTTCTTTTTTTCCAATATTCTTAAAAGAACATCTTTTGGTCAGTGAGCTGATGGAATTTTGCTCACAAGGCAGGCACGGTTTGAGCACATGGAGCCGCTGGTCAAAGTTTATAGGACAAATCACTTGCAGGTTGTTCTTCCCAAGTTGAAAACCACCTAGACCAAATAAACCTTGAACTAGGGGTTTTATAGGAGCTTTTGAGCATGTAAGGGAAGCTTTTGTAATTGCAGTGATAAAAAACCTTAAAAACCAGGGCTCCCATAAAGAAAATAATGGTTCCACTTAAGGTGATAAACCCCAAATCTGGTAATCTTTGCTTGCTACCTCATGATGACCTGTGAAGCAGCAAATAGCCCCTGCTCCATTGGAGAGGATGCAAAACTGCTGGTGCCATACCTTTGTTATGGGGGGGGAAGGGGGCTGGGGGGAATTTAGACCACAAGAAGTTAATTTGAGAGCAAACCCATCAGCTTTTGAAGAAGGAGCATCCTCCAGCTCCCATTTGGAATTGCATGACTATGGTGTCCTGCTGCCTGCCTCCTGGCCGGTGTGACACAGGGAGATTTAGAGGCTAGGATAAGGAGGGGCCAGGATAATTGAAAGCAAACAAACAGTGAAGACAGAAAAAGAAACATAAAACAGCAAACGCAAAGCCACAAATAGAAAACAGGCTTTGCAGATTGATCAGTTTGGATTTGTTTATTTGAAGTCCCCAAAGTTCACATCGCTGCTCTTTCGGGGTGTCTCTCAAACTTGGCAATATGTTCACCATGTGTTTTTGAATCAGCTTTGCTAAGAAAGACCTTGGGGTTTTGTGTGGTGGTGTTGACTTAAACTGTAAATGGAAAGGAGGGTGTCAGGCTCTGAAAACTCATTTGTTGCCTTGATGTGTAGGTGCTGCTCTTGAGAGAGAAAAACTTTGGTTTTGTGGAAGGTTTGTACTGAGTGCACTGAGCATTAAGATATGGCACTAGTTGCTTTTTTCCTTGTGTCCCTGATGGAAAGATGTTTAGGAATATTGATGCACAGTGGAGATCTGATAAAAGTCTGGTTTTACTTCTGCTTTTCAGGGTGTTTTGGACTAGAAGGTGTGCTTCCTGCCTTCAGTAACAGACCAAAAGTGCAGCTGTAATATGTAGAGTTTTTACAGATTTGGCTTAAACACCCCATCCCCCCAAATCCCCCAGACAGAGGAATTGCAGCCTATTAACTGTTGGCCATTAATGAATCGGGTCTAAATGCCTTGATTGTGCCTGAGCTTTCTAAGCTGAAGCATTTGCATAATATGAGTATGGCAAGAATGCCTCCCAAGCACAAGCAATTCGCCGCGCCTCTCCAGGAAGGAGTAAGTACATTTTGGGTTGTGCCGATACCATCTCGTGCCTTGGTGCTATCAAAGCGGGTGGAAGCTCCCTGCTGCTCTGGCAGCCCAGCTCTGCTGTTTTTTCACATCCAAGCGTGTTGTTTATCTTTAACCAAGGCTTGGATAAACTTCCAAAGTAAATGAATGTTAGCCGTCCAACTCAGTGTGCTTTGGCAGAGCTTTTCTGCAGTGACTCAAGCGTTATAAATATGAAAGTAGCTAGACTTCAAATGCTGCTTTTGGACCAGGTTTTCCTGGTTGTCTCCTGAAGCAAAGGGAGCTTTTTCCTTGAAGAAAACCTGTAAGTTTTGCCATTTAGGCCCCCTCCTCCCTTTTCTTTTCATCTGCACCCTCCCTTCACATCTGCCTTCCTGATTAAGAACTAATCAGTGAAGAAAGATTAGTGCAGGAGCATTGCAGCCCTTGGGACCTGTGCAGCTCCAGCGGGTCAGGAGCTGGGAGGCACTGTGGGGTCACCATCACCATCGAGGAGGAGGAGGAAGCTGAGCGCTTGAGTGCACGGAGGAATGCGGTAACGGGATTTAAAGGAAACCTAGAGAACTAACGAGGATTAAGGCTAATTGTCCTTCGAGGGGCAGCAGGATGTGGCCACGTGGGGAAGGACTCTGTTCTGCAAGGGGCAAGTCTCGTAGTTAGGGTCTGCTCATGGAGGACTTGGGTAGATTTTGGGTGGTTTAGAAGTGGAAACCAGTGTATTGGAAAGGGATGTGGGGGAGTCAAGTTCGTCCTTAAAGACTTGGAGGGTGGGAAACATCCTATAAATGAGTGATTCTTGCCATGGTTGGGCTCTGGTTTTGCTGGCATTGCACAACTGTCGCTTTGTGCCCGGAGCTGACATCTCCCAACTGCTGAATGCTCATCCTGGGGCTGGTCTGAGACCGCTTACTGAAGGGCTTTGCGTGCCTGTGAGTTTGCTTTGATAAATGGGGTGGTGCTGGCGGAGGAGGACCTTGCTGATTACTTGGGTCTTGCAGAAAGGCCTCAGGTATCCCTTGGCTTGAATAAGGGGGGGATTTGGGGAGCGAAGGCCCTCAGTGTTGGTCCTCAGCGAGCCTGCAGGGCAGGGCCATGGGCTTCATTGGCCCATGTGGATGGGACACCTGCCCAAGCAACCTCATTCTTGCTTGACCCTCAGGTTTTAGCTGTTCCTGATGGAAGTGGTCCAAAGCTCATCCTTTTCTGTCTTGTGTGGTGCCTTTGGGTATGTGCAGCAGCAGGGGACGGTGCCCGTTTCCTGGCATGAGCTGACTGTTAGGTTACAGCTGGACTTTGCTACACCTGAACCCTGAAACTTTTACATCTTTCTGTATGTACTTACAATAGCCAGAAGTTGTAACTCCTGCCCCCAAGAAAACCCAAGTGAGCAACACTTGCAAATCAAGGAGATAGAGTTTTCCTCCTCGTTACAGAGCTTGGGCTTGTTTTTGCTCCCCATTAGTGGGATTCGCAGGGATCATTGACCAGTGGCACATGAGGTGGTAGGAGGAAGGAGTCTTTGCTCTGGTCCAAGGTCCAGCCTGCCTTTGCCGGTTGGGAAATAAGCCCTGCTGTTGGCAGCTGCATGGAGCAAGGGGTGCACATGTGAGCAAAAGGAGACCTCCTGTCCATGTCACCTAGGACATGGGTGTCCCTGCATGATGCTGGCTCTCTGCTGAGCCCCTGCATGCTGCTCACTGTCCTCCCTGGCCAAAACCAGCCAATGCAGGGTAAAGGAGTGTGTCCTTATGGATGAAATACATCATATGGCTACTTCCCAGTACCTATTTTGGGTCCCTCCATAGAGAATTAATCTCTGGGGAAGTTAATTAACGTCTCTCTTGTGTTCCAGTTTATAGATTAGATTATTGTTTGTATAAAGCCTGAGCTATGTTTTTTAATTTTATTATGAGTCGAAAACAGGAAATTGTGGCTGAATTTCACGAGCTTTGTTTCTTATTTAAGGAATTGAAAACATCTTTGGCTTTCGGGGCTTTGTTAAATGTTTGCTTGGGTCATAGCTACTGGTTCACATGGGTTTAGCACTCCTGTTCCTGCTTGTGCTCTTAGAAAACGTGGCAATAGAAGCGTTGCTTTGTGAGATGATGTGTGCTTAGTTTGGGCTTTGCAAGAAGGAAAAATTCACTTCTGTTAAGTCCCTGGGGAGCTGGCAACATGGGAAAGGTGAGGTATTTGAGGACATTGACCACACAGCCACTGCAGCACGCCTTGGGACGGGGGTCCTTGCCATTTGGGAGTGTTGTGGGTTTCTGCAGTTGTGCAGCTCTCAGTTGGGGAGATATTTATTGCACAACCCCAGCCTGGTTTGTGTTAGAAGGGACCTTAAAGCTCCTCCAGCTCCAACCCCTGCCACAGCCAGGGACACCTTCCACTGGAGCAGCTTGCTCCAAGCTCATGTGTCCCACCTGGCCTTGAGCACTGCCAGCAATGGGGCAGCCACAGCTTCTCTGGGCCCCCTGTGCCAGCGCCTCAGCACCCTCACAGGGAAGAGCTTCTGCCTAAGAGCTCATATCAGTCTCCCCTGTTCTGGCAGCTTAAAGCCATTCCACTTGGCCTGTCCCTACAGGCCCTTGTCCCAAGCCCCTCTCCAGGTTTCCTGCAGCCCCTTTAGGCACTGGAGCTGCTCTAAGGTCTCCCGTTCAGGAGCCTTCTCTTGTCCAGGCTGACCCAGCCCAGCTCTCTCAGGCTGGCTCCAACCAACACTCCAAGCCCTTCTCAGGGCTGCTCCATCCATTCTCCCCCAGCCTATGTCTGTGCTTGGGATTGCCCTGACCTGCTTCAGGACCTTTTACTTGGCTGTGTTGGAGTTCATGAGCTTTTCCAGTAGATGACCGCTCTGCTGGCTAAAGGCTGTAAGCCTGGGTGCGTGTCACAAGAAACTACTGTGTGTGTCTGAAATGTGGTTTTGTGCATTGAGGCTGGAATTGGCTGTGTTTGAAAAGGGGAAAAAAACACTGGAAAAGTGGTTGTGAGCCGTGTATCCTGCTTCTCCTGCCTGCCCATGTGTGGTGTGAGCATCCCAGGCAGAGGGTCCCTTCCCAAAGGAGAAGGACCAGAAATGGAGGGAGAAAATGTGGTTAAGAAGGAAAAATACTGCAGTTTGAATGGCTGTGTTTGTGGTGGAATCTGTTTTGGTTAAAAGCTGCTTTTTGGGCAAATAGCCCAAACGTTTATAGAAAAAAAAAACCACCAAACTCCAACCAGGCAGATTTTTGGCTTTGTTTTGCCTTTCTTCATTGGGAGTTTGAGGAAAAAAAATGAGAAGTCTCATAAAGAAAGTAACCGTCTCAGCCAGATCTTTTCTCTTTACTGTTCCTTGTGCTTGAGGCTTCACTAATTCTCTGTGTGTGCTGTTCCCAATGGATTCTCTTTGCCTCCTCCCCCTTCTCTTAGCTGCATGAGGTTATAGTTGGTGGGGTGGTTTCGGGAGGGGTTATCCCTGTAAAATCTGTTGGACAGTTTCTGTGGAGTTCTGCACTCTGGTCTCTGGCTCTGTGCAGGCCTGGGGGCTTTTTTAATCGTAACCTTTATTTTTACCTTTATGTATACCCAAAATTGCTGGTGGCAGCTGTTCTTTGGTGGCTGATGGAGGGACAGGGGCACTGCCTGTCCTCACTGTCCTGGAGGTGGGTCGTTTGTGTGCCTTGTGTTATCCGTCCTGCTCACCAGAGAAGTGGAAAAACCCCAAGCTGCTCTTCAGCATAACTTGTCTGTTGTGTAACACCTCTTACATCGGGCATATAGGCAGAGACATGTTATAAAAACTGTTTCATGCCTCAAGAATTTGATGATAATAAAGGGCATTTGCATTTCCAAAGTTCTCACTCAGCAGTGTCAAGTAGGGGGGTTTGGTTTTGTGTTTTAATGAAGAAACAACTCTTGGTTTTCATTGAAGGTTTGTGTCTTAGATAGAGCCAGGGAGAATCTCCTCTACTTAACCAGAGCTATTTTAGTCTCCAGGTTTGCTTAAGTAATAAGTTTAATTGTGTAGCAGTATTACTTTTCCCTCGCCTTATTTGTATATTCAGGTTTTTGTGTGGTTGTGCTCTCTTTTGATGTTTGCAGAAGTGCATTATCTTCATCTGTCTGGTTTGTGTTTGGTGTGCCACTAATTGACTCAATATCCTGTTTGTTGGAATGAAAGCATGCTTTATTATGGCATATTTTTCCAGGGTGTAAAACCTCGCAGTTTTCAGGCCACCCTGTTGGGAAGGAAATGGTTGGTTGTGCTGTGGAAATGAAGCAGTGATGGTATTTTTCCTCAGGTGAGCAGGGTTTTAACTTGTAAATGAACTCTTAAAAACCCTACTGAAGGTGAGATCTTGCTTCCTCCTCGCTTGGACATCACCTGCAAAGGGCTCAGATGTGCTGTAGAGCGTTTTTGGGGTTGGTCATTGGGGGTCTCCACCTGAACCTCCTTGTTGCCACAACCACAGTGGGAGAGGAGGGGACCTTGGTTGACCAGTGATGCTTCCCCAGGGTGCTGCAGAGAGCAGAGACAGGCCCTTGTCTTTCATTGTTGGGTTAAGAGGAGCATTAGGAGTGTGGGAAGGGCTCTCCTGGTCTGCCCCTGCCCAGGAGGGATATCCTAAGAACACTCTGCTCAGCCTCAACGGGTGGAATTTGCCTGGACTTGATCCTTGAGGGACCTGGCTCTGTCATCAGCTCGAAGACGAGCTTTGTGGTAGGAATTTGGACTTGAGTGGGTGAAGGCAAGAGCCCTCTTTATGTCCTAAGTTGCTCTTTCCAGTAGAAAATTAAGGTTCGTAATGTGAGTTTAGCTTAATGTACACACATGGATATAAATCTCTCTTGTTCTCTTAAGTCCCTGACTCTCTTGGCAGTAAATTTGGGAACCTGAAGCTGTCAACAAAGCAAAACGGAAAACTAGAAGCCAGACAGACCTTGGTTGTGTACGGTATTTTAAGTAACTGTAGGTACACGCCATGGAAATAATTAGGATTATTTGTTGTGTTGAAGGGAGGTATGTCACTGAGGTATTGTGTGCGCTGGCATTCCCTGCGCCTGCAAGATGGATTAGCAGCTGAGTTAACAGATGCAGTAAAGCTTGACTGAAAATAGTTCACTGTTGTTAAGCGTAGGTGAAAGGGCTTTGGTTTGGGTATCAAAGAGTGTGTTTTGACTGCTTGACAGGTTTGGAGGGGGGAGAAAAGGGAATTTCAGTGTTATAAGCTTGCTCTGTGAGTCTGGGGAGGTTTTCTGTGCCATTAGAATAATCAGCATAGAGCTGAAATGTGCATTGATTAATAACCCAAGTGGAAGCACAGGGGAAACAAGAGGCTTTAACATTAATAAGGCAAATAAACCATTTCTATAAAATGGTTGCTAACTGAGCGGGATGTTCAATATGCTGCAAGCTGGCACAGGCTGCCAGGCTGTGGTACTTCCATAACCCTACCAGTCAGCTTTGGGAGCTGAGTGCACATGTGGATGTCTTCTGGCTTTAAAAATCCTGGGTACTTGGAAAAAAAGGATGCAGGTGGCGGTGAGCATCCTTCATGGGTGAATCGAGGACCAGGTCTTACATGACTGTGAAAGGGCTGGAGCCCCCATGCCCAGCTGGAAGGTGATGCTGATTGCTGACTTCCATGGCGAGGACTTGTGTTTGGGTATGTGGGGTGCTCTTTTGGTGCTTTTTGGGTTTGAGAGCACAATGGTAATGGCAGATGTTGGAGGAGGGAAGAAAGGAAAGCTGGCTTAGGTTGTGTGATGGTGGCCTTCAAGTTTGGAAATGATTTGCATTGAAAATGGGGTATGTTATGTTGTGTCTGATGGAAATGGATGTAGGGAGGATGCAGTACAAAGAAATTCTTCTAGAAACATGCAGTAGAAGCAGTGCTTTGGGCTGGAAATGGCACTGTGTGCTTGGCAGCATTGAGGAAGATAAAGCTCTGAATGTCCCAGCCTGGTTTACCTGCTATGGCCACAGGATACCAGCAGCACTGCATCATTTGCAGGATGTTTGCTTAGAAACTTCACACTCTGCTCTTGGTGGGTGCATCACCTCCGTTAGCAGAACCTTACTGCTGTTTTACATCTCCTTCTTGGCATGCTGGGCTAAAAAGCACCCCTTGAGGCAGTGTGCACGTGTGACAGCTGGGGAGGAGGCAGTAGGTTCGCTTTGGATGTGTGATGTACACAAGAGCTGGGTTATTTTTCTCCCTTTGGCATTTGCAGCTTAGTATAATTTCATATGGAAAGATGTATATGCTGGGACACTCGCTATCTGTGTTTTTGTAGTGCTCTTCATTAGCAGGTATGCTTCTCTTTTACAAGCAGTGTAAGGAGTGGTTAGGGTGACCCAGCCTTGCCTGGGGGACAGGGGCTGTTATGTTTGTGCTGATCATCTGTAGGGTTACAGCAGCACTGAGCTCACATTCCATTCCCAGAGATGCTGAGCATCCCCAGCTCATTCTGTAGCCAGGAAAACTGAGCTGGTTTTGGTATTTTGGGTGTAATTAAAGGTGATCATATTGGGTGGATGGTTGAGCAGCCTTGTCTGTCTTGATGACTCTGCTGGAGTCAATCACAAGCTCACGCTTCCCTTTCTTCTCGCCCCTTGTTAATGTGGGGCTGGAGCAGTGGAGCTGTGCTCAGGGGTGATGCTAGTGTTTCTTGTCATCTTTGTTGGGGGTTTAGTAAAGCCTTGGTAGCATGTCAATTATATATGATGGGTGGAAGCCTAATATTCTGTGATAATTAGAAGGTAAGTCTAGTGTGAAATTGGATTAGAGCCCAGCATTACAGTCCAGGATTCCTTTGGTAGCTGGTTCAGAGGAAGTCATAAAACTGTTTTAAAGATGACACAGGCCTGCGTGTGCTATAGGGAAGTGGCAGAGCACAAGGCTGAAATGGTGGCACTGGTCCCACAGCAGTGTTCACCTCCTGCTTCTCCATCAGCCCAGCTTACCCAGGCTGTTAACTCACATGGAAGCCCAGTCCAGCAGTAACATCTTGGATGATAAACTACTTTTGGCTTTGTTACCAAGCTGCAGTGAAGGGCTGGACTGTGTAAAGGAGTCTAACCCCTGCCTCCCAGTAAAGAACTGCTAGTTTTGCAGCTAGGTATATATAGCTATATACCCTAAAGTGTGAACTTGGCCAAAACAAGGTGAAGCAGGCTGGGAAGACACGTTAGACATCCAGGAACAACATCTGAAAAGGTCTTGGGAAATGGGTGAAGAGAACTGCTTTTCAGGACCATTGAGCCCCCGAGTTCGCAGTGTACATGTGCTCACTCGATGAGAACTTGTTTTCCAACACACTGCAAAACAGTTACTTGATTTGGAAGAAACTCTGTGTGCCCGGAGCCTGCTAAAAGCAATGTTTCTGTAATGGCTTAAATCATAAGTTAGCAAGATTACCTTTCTGAGCGCGTTTCCTTGAATGTACCAATGGCAGCACTGTGTACCATTGCATTTCTGTCTTTAAACCTCCACCTCCGTTCCCCAGAGGTGTGCTGTTAACTGGCCAAGCTTCTTCCTTAATTTTGGTCCCTCCTTTTTCTCCCTGTATTCATCTGTAGTGTCAAATAGAGGAAAAGGCTTGCTGCAACAGGCCATGGGAATGATCTGCTGCAAAGCCATGGCAAATTGCAGCCATGGTATGCATATGTGGTAGATACTTGGAGTCATTCTCTGCTGCTTAAGCTCTTTCTGCCATGCAGCCCCTGATGTGATGGTTGCACACCCTGCCAAACAATTCAATAAGAAGCCTAACTTGAAAGGAAGCTGTGGCAGGGTTGTATTTTTGCTGTGCTCACATGGTGATAAATTACAAAAGCTGTTGAGTCTTTAACACTCAACAGTAGATGAAGAGTTGCCTTCTATGGGCATTGTTTGATGAGTTTTAACTCTGGAAATAATTGTTGCCGAGTGTGTCCTTGACAGTGAGTGCGCACCAGGAGGGTTCTTTACATAATGTACATAAGCATTAGGTCGCTGTTTCAGTGGAACTAAATAATCTGGTTTTCACTCCCTTTCCATAGAGGAGTTGACTGGAAAGGCAAAGAACGTTGTGTTTGGTCTTGGCTCTGGATCAGTGTTTTCTGTCTGTGACTGGTCCATACTCATGTGGACCATTGGCAGTGGCTGCTTCATGGGTTTCATTCCCCTGCACACCATGGTTGTAGCGCTTTGTGTTTTGAAGCTGTTTGACTTCGTGGTTTGGGGTCTGTCCTTGGAAGCATGAATGGTTCTCAACACCACAGCTGCTCACCGGAGGGGCAGGTGATGGATCCATCACCCAGGCAGGTGATCGGATGTTGTGTTGCTTTCCCTGCAAACTTGGGCATGGGATAAGCCCTCTAGATGAATGCTGACTGCATCAGCTCCATTAAGTGATGTAAAACAAAGGCTAGACATGACTTCTCACAAGCTGTGTCAGTGCCTGTTGCTTTGCTAAAGTATTCTCAGGAATGTGGAGGTGCTAAGGACAACCCTTCCTGTGGGAAAACTGCAGCCCCCAGTGTCTTTGAGTGACTTTCCATTGATGTCTCCCACTGTGGCATAAGAAGACTGCAAAGCAGCCCACAGCCCTAAATGTTCTGGTTTTTAACACCGGCTAGCACAGTGCATCTTCTATGATTAGCCAGAGCTCCTGGGCTCCAGACAGAGCTAATTCTTGATCACGAGCCAAGACCACATAGTGCTGACATGACTGAGAAGTATCTTCCATAATTAGATTGCTTGGTCATTCATTTTTGAATGTCTGAGTTGCATTTTGGAGCATAATTTCTTAATGATCAACCAAATGAGATCTGTGCAAGCTTGATTTACTATCAGTAGTGCTCTCATGGCTTGGCTTTGCATGTGTGTTCTGGGGAGGCACTGTGCAAATCAGGGACAAAGAGGATCAAAGAGAAAGGGTTTACTTTGTAACATTAGGTGCCTGGTAACTTTAGTTTAATGGTATAAATAGATATAAAACTGTTACTTGTATTTGTGAACTGCTTTGGGCTTTTATATTTTTTTGCCATAAATAAGTGGAGTAGTTGTTAAAAACAATTGTTTTGGGGAGCCCATGGCATCTGTGAAGAACTTGAGAAATTGCCAGTGTAACTTACTATCAGTAGGTTTGAATTTGCCAAGCAGGGTAGAGTCTTACCACTCCAACACAAAAGAATGGGGAATATGTGAGTTAAACCATCAAAGGCAGGTGTAAGTCATGGAAATAGGACTGAATCTGTGAAATGTATTTCCAGCATATTCCCCCCATAAGAAATACAGGAAAAAATCAACCCCAAACCATTCCAAGAGTTTTGAAATTGAATTATTTTGACACCTCAAACCTAGCTGCCACTCTAGCTGAAGTTATGACTCTACTGCTCTTTGTTTCCCATTGTGTCAAAGAGCCGTAGTCCTGTATTGAAATAAAACTGTGGTGCTTGGGCATATTCCTTTTGTAATGCTTGCTAGTAAGGCAGGCTCATTCCAGATACATTCCAGGATGGATTTGATGATCAGGCTCTGAAAATCTGCCTCTTCCTCTCGTAATGCCTTGTCAAGCTAGATGGAGCCACATCCCTTGGTGCTGCTCCCCTTAATGCATTTGCTGCTGGAGGTGTTCCTCTGAGGTGGAAACAAATAGTATCCATGGAAGAAAAATGTATCCGTAAGGAGACCATGAGCTTTTTCTGTGTTTTCTGAAGGCTGTGCCCAAGTGGTGCTGTTTCCTGTAACAGACCCTAAGCTTTCCGTAACTCAAGAGCAGCGGATGATCTTGTGCAATAAATTAGCTGTGGCAGAATTATCTGTTGGTCAAGGTCTCTGTAATGCCAGGGAAAACAAACCCCATAGCACAAGAGGAAAACAGATTTAGGAGGGAGAGGTTCTTAGGAATTCTATATATAGATATATTTATAGATATAACAGTATGTATAGCATATTTTAAAATGGTCTTTAAGTGTTTGAAAGGAGTGATACCAGTATTTCTGGGCTGGAAAGTGATGCAAAGTGACGCAGAGTTTCCATAGCTGGCTAAATGATGTTGGTATGAGCTCTGGCACAAGGCAGGCAGAGAAGCAACTGTTAGGCATGGGTAGGCTTTGATTTGCGCTGCGTAAAACCAGCTTTTGTTTCTTTAGTAAGTGCACAGTTCACAGCTCTGTTGAGAAGAGGTGGTTTGCTTTGTATGTGCCATGAGTCCCTGTATCTTAGTGGCGGTTGTTGGTGGCTTTCAGGGTGTGAGCAGGTAGGGAAGAGCCTTTGCTCCTCCATCTGCTTCCTCGGGATGGAGGATAAGGTTTGGCAGCGGGGTGTGAAACTGGGAACGAAGGCAGCAGCTTACATGTAGGCTGTGTCATCTAAAATACCATCTGACTTGGAAGGATGAGTTTCTCATGTTAACTGCTTGTTTTGATCAGATCTTCAGAGTTGACAAAGATTTGCACAGTTTGCCCAAAATTGAACCAGTTTAATGTCAGCCCACAGTGGTGCTGCTGCTTTGTGGGACCTGCCAGAGAAGCTGGAGCTGAGGATTGCAATGGGAAGAGTTTATCTTGGCCCACCAAACTCGATGGCAGCATTTTGTTGGTGGTGCTAGAAGCAGCTTCATCCCATACTGCAGCAAGATGCTTTAAAAGCAAATTATGTGGGGCCAGATCCTGTGTCCAGATTGCCTGTGAAAGTTTGAAATGGAGCAATAGTAGATAACTGAAGCACTTGATGATGGCTCTTGACCAAGCCATCTTGGGCCAGATAACTCTTACGAGGGCATCATCCTTCAGGGTGAAGGAGAAAAAATCTGTTTGAACTTCCCAAAACCAGTCCCCTGGTTTCACCCAGGATGATGACAGAAAACTGTCAAATTTGGAGCTGGGAAAGATGATGCTGTAGCATTAATGAGCTGTAGTATAAACCAAGTGTATTCTAGTATTGGTGATAACTGTGCTTCTGAAAGATGACTTCTCCTGTAGTAAGTGGAGGTGAAGAAAAAAGGATTTACCTGTACAAAAAGGACTGCTGGCATTGATATTGTGTTGTGTGAGAACTGAATGAATTGGAAGTAATTAAAATACTCAGCAAATATTTCATGGAAGGTACAGAAGAATATACAGGTCAATTTGCTGGATCTTCAAATTACACTGTGTGAGATGAGTATGTGTTTATTCCATTTATTAACTGAATAAATAGGAGGCCACTTTTTAATGCTTTTGCAGAAAGACCAGGTCGTATTTATGTGTGTTGCTATAAAGTTCTACAGAACCAGGTTTTGATATGCCCGGTGCAGTGCTCTCAGTGAGGGGAGGTCTCCTTGGAAGGGGATGGTGCTGTGTGTCCTTGCTCCCCCTTGCCTCACAAGCTGACCTCTTTGCATAGAGAATCCTTCTAATTCTAGGGTATTTTCTTCCCTGCTTTTCAGGTGACCATTTGAAAGTTTGCTCACAAGGCTACACGTGCTGCTCCCAAGAGATGGAGGAGAAGTACAGCCAGCAGAGTAAACACGACTTCAGGAATGCCGTTGTAGAGCTTAGCAATCACCTACAAACCATGTTCAGTTCTCGCTACAAGAAGTTTGATGGTAAGTGCGGAGACCTTGAACTTGCTTTCCTTGGGACCAGATGTAAGAAAACCCTCATCCTGTTGTTGTCTGTGCAGTTGTTCTGCTCTGCCTCCCTTTCGCTGGGAAAGTTCATGACTTGTGGCTTGGAGGGCAGAGCATGCCTTGTTTTGCAATCCCATGAGAGAGAAGTATTTGCTGATTATGGCTCTTTGTTTCCCAAAGATCTTTCCTTCTGATTAATCTCTTGAAAAACCATTTTGCTCTTAATATAAGCTTGCAGTGAGTTTTGTTGGTACATCCCTGCAGTGTGTGTAATTGTAACGTGCACATCTCGCAGCCCTGATCCACAAAAATGCTGATCTTTCCCAGCATGTTATGAACCAGCAGGATTTGTATCCATCTCACATAGCCTTTGGGGCTCAGCAGAGCAGCAGATTAAGTACAGAGCTGGTTTTGTGAGGAGGCCAAGGGTTCAAGTGTGATGCAGGGCCAGAAGGAAAATGAACAAAGTCTCTGCTGAGTTCCCATCCTTTGACTTGTGTTTACTGCTGACTGATAAGCAAATGCCTGGTCCCAGTATTGCCCTCTGAGCCACAGCAGTGTCTAGTCACTGGGTCTCCATAGGGCTTGCACCCATCTGAGGTCTGAGCAGCATCTCTTGGTTTCACTGCTCAGCTCTTGGTTGTGGCAGTTCCCTTGGCGTCCCTGGTCACTGCAGCCCCAGCACCTTGGCATGCCGCTGAAGGAGGAGCAGAGCATCAGGCTCCTGCCTGGGTTGTCCCTGTTGGCTGGGGGATGAGGTGGCACCCACTTGCACATGGCAATACCTGACGAGTCAGTTGGACTGGGTTGCTGAGATTGTTCTGCTCGTACATTGTCATCGTTGTCTCGTAGTAGAAGGAGATGTCACCACACAGTGTCTTCGGATGTTCTTCTCCCTTGCTCAGTCATTAGTTCTATAAATACCTCAAAGTCTGTGCCTTGAAACCTCCCAGAGACCCCCTCTACCCGACTGCAGCAGGTAGCAGCCCCTTTCTTTCAAAAGGGTAAGTGAAAAAGTCTCTGGGTATGAAATTGCAGTGAGTCACAGTGGAATGATGCAATCGTCTTGATAGCATCTAAATCTGCTAGCTAAATATTTCCCTCTTAACCTCTGTTGTCTCTACCTGCTGGTACACCAAAGGGGGTGATAGAGAGAAAACCAAAGTGTCTAGACTTGCAAGCTTATTAAATGCAGAACAAGACACTTAATGAAATCCAGCCCATAGATAAGCCCTTTCAAAGAGACCAGAGGAGCAGCATCTGCTTCACCTTAAATGAACAACGAAGCTTTTTGAAATGCTGCCTTGAAAACAAAGCATGCATGCAGGGTGCAGTGTCTTAGCAGCCCTGACGTGGTGCAGACACACTGCGAGGTGTGGCTGCCTGTTTGTAGGGCGAGAGATGGCTGCAGGGCTGTGTTTTGTTTTCTGTCTGCCCCTCGCAGTATTCCCTATGCTGGTCTTACCCTGATCTTGGCCCTGGGAGTCCTTGAGAGGCAAATCTGGAAGGGAATGGTGTGATCCTATTCCCAGAAGCTGAATTTACTGGGCCCAACCTGTCCCTGCAGGGTATTTCTCTGCCCTCTACAAAACTAATGAAGGAGAATTAACAACCTTCTCAACCTAGTCCCAAAGCCTAATGGCTCTGTCTTTGAACATTTGCTAATATCAGATCTGAATCTTTATTTGCTGCAGACAAAGCTGATTTAGGGAGTTTTTAATCTTACCTGGGCTGGAAGCAGAGATTAACCGATTACTGTCCTCCGTCATTTACCCCTTGGAAGACTGAACCATGCCTGCTTCTCTCCTTCCAGCCCAGTCACCTGGAGGCTGAAGGCACACCTCCTTCAGCAGCACTCTTGCTGGTGGCTGGGCAGGTTGAGGAGTCTTCCCTCTGAGGTCAGACTCTTCCATAGCAGCTTTGGAGTGCTGAGGCCTGGGTAGTTGTATTTAAGAGCCTGCTGTTGAGTGATCAGCTGCTTGTGGTGTGCTGTTTCCTTCTCTCAGTCCTGGTGGTTGGTCATCAGGTCAACCGTGGTCAGTTCTGCCTTGCACGTTTGGGTTCTCCTTGTTGAATGTAATTCTTCCCACACTTCTTGGTGTAACATGCTCAGACTCCAGGAAAGAGTGCATTACAGCTGTGTAGATGGGCTGAGCAGGTAAGATGAGTTATTGCGGAGACCAAATTCTATTCCATGAACTAGTCATGCAGCAAGTAGGATGAACTCTTCTCTTGCAGGGTGACACATCCCCATGCTGCCAAGAGCCTCTGCAGGATGCAGCTCAAGCAACAAATCCTCCAGCTCTTTGGAAGTGTTTGTTGTGGGTTCTCTGGCTGTTAATCTCTCGGCCTTGACCTTCTGGTCTAGAGGAGAGGCAAAAATGTGCTGCCTCCATTATATACTTGACCTTTGCAGCAGTTGCCACTGTGGAAGGACAGTTGAAGTTCTTTGGGTGGAGGCTGGGATGCCCTGTGGCTTTTGGAGTGTTTGAATCAGCTGTTGTTGGAGCAGTGTGTGTTGTTGGAACCGTTGCCAGAATTGGTCTGATCTGACACCAAAGCCATACAGAAATGGATTATCTCCTCTTAATTGGGAGCATGGAACAAGCTACTGATTATCCATCCCCATAGGGCTGATCAGAAGTCATTTCGGCTCCTAATGCGTAATGTGGCAGTGTCAGATCACACTGTGTGTGTTTGGTTTGCAGACACCAGGAGAAGACTGAATCTTAGAAGTCCCATATCTTATATAGCCTGTGTAAATATTTGCTTACAGTACAGCTATGTATGCTCCTGGGATTTCTCCTGTTGTAATTTAAACCACTGGCCTGATTCTAGCGTAGCAGTAAGGTATAGAGCATCAGCAGAAAGGGGAAGGCTTTTCTGATATAAAGAAAAGCACTTTGGGACTTGTTGGGTTCCCCACTGTGAGATGTTTTTAGAAGTGAGCATCTGCTGGGTTTTATGGTTTATATGATCTCAGGTATGTTTATGGGCTTCATTAGGAAATTAGTGTGTGTGATTCTCTGGCCATGTAAGCATCTCCATCTGACAGTGAGAGCCCTGGGAAAGCCACAGAGCTGTGTGACTGTGGTGACATCTCATGCCACAGAAGCAGCTACAACAGTCAGGGCTTGAAACATACCCCCCACACCACACTTCTTGGTTTGGGGTTTTTTTCTGCTTTGACTTGTCTCATCTTCACCAGTCAGTACCCTCCCCTTCCCTCTCCCCGATTAATAACATTAGTAGGATTAACGGTGACATTAAGGCTGTGTAAATGCTCGATCCCATTTATTAAACTCAAACTTTCACCTCTTTTGCCCTTTCAGGCTGAAGTTTTCCGTGCCAGGGGCTGTGCTGGCCAAGCAGTGCTTTGGGGAAATTGCTCAGCTGTTTTGAGGAATTGGAGCAGGGACAGGACATAGCCCATAACTCTTCTGCAGTGTTTCCGCTGTTCTGTTGCTTCCTAGATAAGATTCCTTAGGGTTTTTTTTCTTATTAAAGACACCTCCTTGATCTTTTGGAACACATCTGTTGTGCCAGGCCTTTTCTGGGGGAGAAATAGTCTGTTTTGTAGGCTGGTAGCGGAGTGATTGGGAAGGCAGAGCCCAAGCCCTGGTGAGCAGAGGAACTGCTGAGTCCAGTGGCTGCTCATTCCATACTCCTGTGTTTTACAAGGGCTTTTGCTGCTGCACTTAACCCAGGTCTTGTCCTGTTCTTCTGTGCATGCTGAATTTAGGAAAGGCAAGCGAGCTTCTGCAACCCTTGTTGTATGGGATATATACAGGAGGTGAATGTGAGCTGGTTTGGCAATAGTTTTTAGTGTTCCCAATGCCAAGCAACAGCAGGATTTGTACAAAACCATACAGCTTGAGCCAGCATCTGGGAAGCTATTGAATGCCAAGAGTCTTGTTTCTGATCTGCTCACCCTGACTTTTCCATTAGCATTTAAGATAAAGCAAATAGGGAAGTGTAAAACGAAACCCCTTCAGGATGATGAGCGGAATGAAACCAAATCCAAGCAGTGGGAGCAGCCAGGGGTCCCCAAGACGGTGGTGCACCCACCCCTGTTCCGTGCGGGGACCAGGCAGAGGGCCTGGAAGGGACTCCTGTCCTTGGGCCCTGTGTTTGTGTTGGGCACATTGGCCACAAATCAAATTGGTGTAAAGCACAACCATGCTATACTTCTTTAAAGCATCCCCTTCAAAAGGTGCCCTTTATCTTTGACTGTGAGTCGTGTGTTACTCCTGGGTGCATTAATTGCTTCCACTACTGGCCTGTGGCTGCATCTCAGTCACCAGTCACGGGGGACATTGGCCAACTACCTTCAAGCTGCTGAAACTGGGGAACAAAACCCCTCTAGAACCTAATTTCTGAGTGTAATTTTTGTTGCTCAGATAACCCCTGGCTTCCAGCCACTGCCTCCAGGTAGGTGTTAGCAGGGGGGTGTGCCGGGACAGTGGGACACAGAGCAGGGCAGTGTTAATAACTGGGAACGAGACAGAAGGGACCAGGGAAAGCTTTTCGTGGTCTCCTCTCTGCAGGCAGTGCGGAGGCAAACGGTGACAGACGAGCCCCGCAGGTGACCAGCCTGCTGCTCCTATAGTTAGAATTTGGCAGAGCATCGGGCACTCTGCCTCACCAAAATAACTGCCCTTTGGGGACCTTCATCTCGCATTAACTTTTGGACTGGAAACTGCCTGCAAGAGCAGAGACCTGGGGCCTCATCCTGCTCCTTTGCCAGAGTACCCTATGTCCGTGGCACCCAGGACTGAGGGGTTGGTTCTGACCTCTGAGGGTAAATCACAAAACCCCAGACTGGTTTGGGTTGGAAGGGACCTTAAAGCTCATTCAGCTCCAACCCCTGCCACGGGCAGGGACACTTTCCGCTAGAGCAGCTTGCTCCAAGCCCCTGTGTCCAACCTGGCCTTGAACACTGCCAGGGATGGGGCAGCCACAGCTTCTCTGGGCACAGGGACACTGAGAGTGGAGACCTGGGAGACCTCTGATGCTTGCTGTGTGGTGTTCCTGTTCCTGAATCAGTCTGTGTTGTGGAGAGAGCTCTGCCATTGCAACCCATCCTCTGGTGTGCATGCTGATAAAAACTGCATCGTTAACATAGAAATAATAGAGTGGTTTTGTCTATCTGCTGCCTCTCAGGTCTAAATGAAGGCATGGCCTTGTTCTTCCCTCTGTAAGCACCAAACTTCATACCAACCAGGACAGAAAATGATGGGAAGATCCCTAAAATGTTACAGAAGAAGCAATTGCTGAGATCTCATCCTTCAGGCTTGGGGGTCAGACCTGTGCTTACCCAGGGTAGGGATGGGGTGGTATAGGAGAAGCAGGAGGGAGCAACTGCCAACATGCTTCCTTTAGTAAATCCCACTTGCAGGCTTTTGTTTGTGCTTTCCCACTCTCTGCAGCAATAATGAATCGCATTGTCCTCTGTCTGTGCCTGGAAGTTTGTTTATTCTTTGTTTTTGTTTAAGTGGCTCCTCTCCATCTGGAGATTTTTAAGGAGGTTCATAAATACTGTGAGTTTTAGCCCTGTTCATTGAGAAGGGTGATGCTTACGCAACAGCGGTGGGGACCAGGCTGCTGGTTTGGCAGACGTGGGAAGATGCTGAGGTCAGGTTATCTCAGGAGAAGATCTCAAAGGACAATGGGAGGGGGCTTCTGCCCTGTAGGTTTAGGAGGGGGGTGAAGGAAACCAAAGTCTGGATTTTGTAACTGGGCAAAGACTTCAGCAATGGGCAAACCCACTTTGTGTATGTGCTTGGAGGGATCAGTCTTCTGCCATTTTAGGTCCAAGCTATTCAGATCATAGGTAAACTGCTTTTTTGGGTTATTCTGTTCCATAAGCAAAAATGAGGGCAGCTTGCTTTCCACATGGCTACAGGAAACATGCTTGGTCCTCTCTGGTTACTAATTGCTGTCAAGCAGTCAATGAGCCATTGTTTGTCTGTTTAAAATTAACTCTCTCTTCCTCTTTCCTGCACATAGGAGCCACCTCTATGTGCAAGCTGGGATTGCTTGTGCAGTCCTGGGATCCCCCAGATGATGCCTTTTGAGTTGGTGGTGGTTTGTGCTCTTGTAGTAGGCTGGGTGATAACCTGCCAGTGCAGAGCTGGAGTGATTGCATTAGTGTTAAATGTACTGTAATGTCTTAGCATGTGGCTGTTTGTGTGGTGGATGCACGAATAAGAGAGGTGGCCCTAGCTACAGGAGCTCTCTGTGCAAGTGTGAGGAGCTGAGGGGAACTGAGGTAACGGGAGCAAGGAGGCCCCGCTGTTCAGCAGCACAGGCTCTCCTCAAGCTCTTCAACAGCAGTAGGAAGGGAGGCTTGGAGAAATACTTATGTGTGAAATGTCTTACTGAGTGTCCCAGAAAGCAAATCGGAATCGGGGGTATGCAGGAGGCAACCTGAAGGAACTCACTTTCAGGTTTTGCAGGAGATGTTTGCTGTTTGGGGTGGGAATTTGGTGTGTTATGGGTGCAGGTCAGCAGGCTAAAGCAGCAGAGGGAGAATCCATGTGTTTGAAAAGTCAGTTGAGATGGAGGAATGGGTGCAGTGAAAATAAGACATGGGAGCGAGCAAACAGAGGGAAAAGAAGCAGCAGCAGGGGAGGTGCATTGGGGAATTTGAATTGTGGTCATGAGGAGGAGGATGGAAGAACTGGGAATGATGAACTTGCTGCTGCTTGGGGAGGAGGCAGCGTGTGAGCAGCTGGAGAAACCCACTATAGCTGATCCGGAACAGGACGTGTGAGTAGTGATGGACCCTGGAAACATGGACGAGGAGGCTGTGAAGTCGCCCCATCCTGCTATGTGGGATGCGGGGTGGACCAGGAGGGGACCAAGGGCATTTCTGTTGTGACCGCTTTCTTAATTTGTGGAATGACTGCTATGTGCAGCAGTATGCAATGTGCTGCTCTTTGAATCACAGACAGCAAACTCAGCACTGTTTTCCCCTCCCCTTTCATTGGTTCTTACTCTTCTAATGACCTCAGTCTCAGTGTGATGGTGATGATCTCACTCTGTGTGCTATCTTCTGCCCTGCTCCTTTGGGGTCCTGCCAGCCACAGCGTGCAGATGAAGATTTTACTCTTGGGCCCTCCAGAAACAGCAAGTTCTAGAAATCCTGGGTTTTGGTGGTTGGGATGATTTTTTTCCCTGTGAGGCTGCAGCCCAATTGTTGTTACTGGCTTGAAACCTTTCACTGATCAGGCAAAGTCTGGCAAGATGCTGTTTTCCCTCCCACCCCTCTTTAGAGTTCACATGTTGGGGCTGTTGCTGCGACACTGGCATGGTTTAAGCCTGTACTTCTTCAAACTGTATGGAAGAGCTCTTCCTATGTCAGTAAGTGCTAACACATGTTTGAAAAACAGGACAGAGAAGCAGCTTGTTGATTTGCCCTGCCCTTCCTGAGTTCTTATTCAATAAATGTGTTAACACTGCGTATGCATCAGTTTCTCAGCACTTCTGGAAGAAGGTTGTTAAGCCACGGTTTGTTTTTCCCTGGTGGAAATTACAAATGCTGTATATGCAATAGAGGAAGTGAAGGCATATTCAAAATAATGAGGCACACTTTTCCTTTGGAGTCAGTGGCACAGCTCCGGATGGCTTCACCTTTGAGGTGAGAAGAGCTGTGAAACATCTGTGGCCTTCCCTCCACATCCCTTTTATCTGTCTGGATTGGGTTTTGCTTCTCATGGTAGAAACCAGCTGCAGGGTGGAGTTTGCATCCATACAGTGAAGGCACTGGGATGATAGAATCAGCAGGGTTGGAAAAGACCTTTAAGATCATCAAGTCTAACCATTACCTCAGTGGTGCCAAGACCACCATTAAACCGTATCACTGTGGGCCTCATCTACACAGGTTTTAGGATGGTGCCTTCAGGGCTGTGGCTCAGGCAAGAATGTTCATCTGGGAACACGGATTTGCTGTTGTGGATGTGTTCTGAACAAACCATTTAATGAGAAAATGTAATTAATCTCTGGCAGGGTTCTGTGCACACTAGAAAGCATAATTGTCTATGCAGACAAGCAAATTAAAGGTTTTGGTAAGACAGACGGTCCTTAATGACCCATGATCTGGAAAGCATATTAAGAGGATACCTGAAAAGCTGGGTGGCAAATTAGCTGAAACTAATTAATTGTGTCTTGAAAAAATACCTCTTTGTGCTTGAGCCTGGTTTTTGTGTTTTAAGGTGTGTTTGGTAATCTCACATCTACCTGGTATCTATGTAGTCACTTTGGAAACCTCAAGCAGAATAAGGCCACTTGAAAACTCAGTTCTAAATTAAGCCGATCTGATGCATGGGAAGTGTAGCTTGTCCAGTGGCTTTGGGGAACAGGAAGGTGCATGGTGGACCTGGTCTTCTTTTGGAGGGACACCAGCACACCCAAATGTGGCCAATGGATGTTAGTCTGTAGAGGGCATACCGGCTCAACCTCAGCGTTGCTGAGTTAAGGCCCTTTGGGAGTCTTGGGTAAGGCTCTGCCTTTTCCCCACCTCAGTTAAAGTTTCCTCTGCTTTATAAAGTGGGCTTGTTTTGGTGCTGACCCCTGGGTCTCTTGCAGTTTGTCTCTTTGTAGTTGCTGAAGAGGAGCAAGCAGGGTGCCATGGAGCATTCCTGAAGATCACAAAATGCAAGGCAAAACTTTGCATCCTATGGTACTTAACTATGGATTCAGCCTGGGGCTTGGCTGGAGCGGTAAAGAACATGAGGACTGTGGTCCTGCTGAGGGGGAGCTGGTGGTGGCAGGAGGCAGCTCAGGCCAGGCGGTTTTGCTGCTGCTTCCTTTGTCACCACCAGGCATAGGGAAATGCCAAGCCTGCCTTTTGGTGAAGGTGAATGTGCTCCTCGATGTGGTCATCTAATTTCCAGGAGATGCCTTTGATGGGAGTAGAACTGTGCCCTCCAGCGCAGGCTCTCCTCATCAAAAGCCCTCTTGTATGATAACCCCACTTTTAATGTACTTGAAAATGTTAGCAATAGGAAAACATTGCATCCCTTCTTACTTGGATGCTGTTTTCAGATGAGACCTTTGGATCCAAGATTAAAAAGTACTGGGTCCAAAAGTGGAAGGAAGTGGATGTGTTGTCTGGAGGTGGGATTTGCCCTGTGCCTCGCAGTGAGTGGAGTGATTGCGCGTAAGTAGCTTGTGTATCCACAGTATGAAAGAGAGAGTGTTTCGAGTTATTCTGGCAGTGGAAGCTGATGTCATGTGGAAGCACCTCGGAGAGGTGCGGTGTGCTCCTGCACTGGGTTACTGGCAGGGCTGGTGTGCCCTTAAGCTGCAAACAGGTAGTACATCTTATTACCTGGAAAAAGAGGAAATTGCCAAGTAACTACAGTTATGTTTCCCACTGTGCTCTTTTATGGAAGTTGTTGTTTGGTTTGGTTTTTCCAGAACTCTTCCTTGCAGGAATATTATGTCACATCCAGTCTTTCTTACAGTTTCATTATATAGAGTCACAGACTGGTTTGTGTTGGAAGAGACCTTAAAGCTCATCCAGCTCCAACCCTTGCCATGGGCAGGGACACCTTCCACTGGAGCAGCTTGCTCCAATCCCCTGTGTCCAACCTGGCCTTGAACACTGCCAGGGATGGGGCAGCCCCTTGACTGTTGGACACTGAAATTGTACCCTGAAATCAAACGTGTTAAAAGAATAGATAGGGCCCAATGCTGTAGACTGCCCCACTGTAGATGCCTGCCTTTTCTATCCCTGAAAGTCAATTGCCTTGGAAATGTCATCTTCCTTTGAGCATCAAAGACCATAGCACCTGTAGGGTTTATTTTGCAGTGGTCTTTTTTCTTGGTGTTAGGAAAGGTTTTGTGGCTGTGGTTCTCTCTCCCCTGCACTCATCCTCCTGGGCATCACCACAAGGTATGAGATGACTTTGCATCCGCAGGGCTTAGGTGAGATGGGTTGAAGCTGTACAATGTGGACTTGCTCCCGTATCAGACTAGACCAGAGCTGGCTGAGCCATGTTACCCCAGCACCTGCTTTGTGGTCCATCCTCTCTGTATGCCCCAAACATCTCTCCACGCTCTGCATTTAGTTAGGAGAACCAGGGAGACCTTCAAGCCATGTTCTGCTCCTATGGGTTGGTTTGGGAAGCCCTTCCCAGTGGTGTGTTTGCTGACAGAGGGGCCAGCCCTTGTTCTGGGAGTTTAAACAAGATAACTGGAGGGCAGGGAGAGCCTGCCATCCCTCCAGATAACAGCATCTCAGAGAGCACCAGCAAACTATGGTTTGTCATCTGTAAGAAATGTTTGCGTTTGACAGCTTTTCACAGGAAGCCTGTCAGAGTGATAATTTAATGAGTACAGATTGCTTGCAACGCAGCTGTAAAACGTGCTTTTACAGTGCTGTAAAATAAGCAACTGAGGCCTTTGTGTGTTTGCTTTGTTTGAGAACAAGTCAGCTTCTAATACAAATAAAAGGTGGTCATTTATTTTACCCAGCAAACAGTCAAGATGTAAGAGAGGAGCCTGCCATTTTTCTTTTTGTGTTGGCAAGGTTAATGCTGGGTTATGTTGCTGTTTGCTGATCAGCTTGTTTCTGTGAAGGGGAGAACGAATATCTAATTAGATTGAGGGAGTTACTACTTGAGTCAGATTAGCATTTAAGTTATAAAAAGGGCTTTTTGGCTTTCTTCTCTTCATTGCAAACATCTATGCCCGTGGTTTGCACAGAGAAAATCTTAATGTTCCTTCTGTGCCCAAGCTGATTTCTTGACAGGGAGACAGAAGCTGAGGATGCACATTTAAGAGTGTGCCAACAGCTAGAGTAAAGCAGATCTATATTTATAATTTAATCTGTGCTACTGACCAAGTGAGATGCTGTGCATTGTGTGGAGGAAGATATTGCTGTGAGTCTCCCACTGCTGGATTCATCCTGCAGCCTCCCATTCCCAGGGCTGTTCTGTGTATTCCTTCTTCCCACATTCCCAACCTCTACCATGTCCCAGGAACCTTGATGTGCCAGCAAGGCCATCCACGTGTCAAGCCACTAGCACCAGGGCATCCTATCTGGCACGGTTTTGGGTGCAGGGATGTGCTGGTGGGAAGCCTCATGGGGCAGGAGGGTTAGTGCTGCCTCTGTGCTGCAGACATGCAGCCTCCTCTGTCCTCCTACTCTCCTGATCTGGAAAGGGGTGCTTGGGAACGGGTGTTTCCTTTCTATGGAAGTGCTGCCTGCTGCTAGAGCCAGAGGTGATGGCTTCTTACCTACCTGATGCCTCCTTCTGCAGTGTTGTGTTGGGGCTTTAGAGGTGACTGGTTTTGGGGGCAAATTTTCATTTCCTTTACCTTCCTTTTGGGGAAGGTAAAAAAAGGTGTTTGCTGCCAAGTAGGTTGTATTTTGTTTTCAGGATAATTAATGAATATACCTGATTTTAACCCACATGAAAAATTGCTAAAAGACCAAGTGCCGTAAATCCCGGGTTGAGTTTATCCAATTTCCATTTTGGAGTATAACAAATCAATGAGTTTGGGCAAGAGACTAAATTGATTATGGTAATATGGGTATATTACTTGAGGTGATTTTTGTGGCTTAGACCAGTGCATTTGGGTTCTTTCAGACCAGTGGTTGGAGCTCTCTAATAGATTTCCCATCAATAGAATTTCAAGATCTTAATTCTTTCTGAAGAGTTTGCTGATGCATCTGCCACTTCTTGTGCCTGGCAAAAAAAAGTCTATTTAAACAAACAACTGATTTGGTGATCTGAAAAGGCCTGAGCAAAGGAAGGAAGTGAGCCTTCAAAATGATTAAGTGAATTAGAAATTAATATACACCAAGCTAATCTCTATAGTATAAACTCCACAGAAAAAAAACCTTCCTGTAGAGGAAATGCCAGTCATGGGAATGAAAGTGGAGGTTCCTGCTGATATTGGACAGAGGACGTGTTGGGTGTTTGAAATCAATCTCTTCTTCCCTGGATCATTTCTCTTGTGCTCCTAAGAGGCTGCATTATATACAGCCATGTCAGGCCCTGAGCCCCATGACTCTGCTGGTCAGGAACTCCAGGAATGTTTCAGTTTTTCCAGAAAATGTTTTCTGTGTTAGGCTTTGTTTGTACTGGAGCACTTTGAAGACGAAAAGCTGAACTTCAGCATACTTTTAATACGTTTGAACAAGGTTTAAATTCACACTGGGCCAAAATAGCCCTTCCCTCCGCCCCCCCCCCTGCTTCTGGCTCTAAACATGGCTCCTTTGAGGATTAAAAAACCCCACTGAGGCATGTTTTAATATAAAATATTTATTGAAAATGAGTCACAGAGAAGCAGAGCTCGCAATCCTCAATTGCTGGTGGCATGCATAAAATAATACACTTCCTTGCTTGGTGCCGTGTGTGGTGATGGAGGCTGTGCCAGTGCCCCAGGGTGCTGGTGTCCCCACAGACCTGGAGCAAGCAGGCAGTAGCACCACTGGCATGTGGGGGTTTGTCCTGGTGGCACTCATATCCCATAGCTCCTTCCCAAGGCCATGGAGTGTGGAGTTTTGTTCCAAAATGGCCCAAATGTGTTTGGCTTAATGGGTTCTTCCCTGATTTTATTTTGTTTTATTGTGTTTTGTTTTGTTTTAAGTTTAACTCATCTGCACCAAATCTCCATGGCAAAGGGTTTGTGGTAATCGCAAAATCATGGAAAGATTTGGGTTGAAGGCACCTTAAAGCTTCTGACTTTTGTGATGGGCTTCAGATTTGCATCACAACAGATTTCACTCTTTCGTGTCTTCCAGTCTGGAGAGAGGTTGGGGGGATTGGTTTAGGAAGAGTAACCCTAAATGTTGAGATCTAGAAATTATTTGAAATTCTTTGGGGAGCCCTTTAACCTTCCATTTCATGCGGGTGATGGTCTCGTTGAGTTTCCCAGCTCAGCAGTGGTTGTAGCCATGTGCCAACACTCCTGGTCATCAGATCTTCTCTTCCTCTTCTAGAATTCTTCAAGGAACTCCTTGAAAACGCGGAGAAGTCTCTGAACGACATGTTTGTGCGGACGTATGGCCGCTTGTACATGCAGAACTCGGAGCTGTTCAAGGACCTGTTTGTGGAGCTGAAGCGGTACTATGTCGGTGGCAACGTCAACCTGGAGGAGATGCTCAACGAGTTCTGGGCACGCTTGCTGGAGCGCATGTTCCGGCTGGTGAACCCTCAGTACCACTTTACGGATGAGTACCTCGAGTGCGTCAGCAAGTACACGGAGCAGCTGAAGCCCTTTGGGGATGTGCCACGGAAGCTCAAGCTACAAGTGACACGAGCATTTGTGGCTGCCCGCACCTTTGCACAGGGTCTCGCCATTGCGAGGGACGTCGTGAGCAAAGTGTCCGCGGTGAGCTCCATGTTGTGGTTATTCCCATGTGATGGGTAGTGTCTTTCCCTGTTGTCCTGATTAGGTACCTAAAGGTGTTGGTGGTAGCTGAGTGCAGGTAGGACTAAAGTCTGTCGATGTAGGCTGTGCATAGAATCATAGAATACTTTGGGTTGGAAGGGACCTTGAGATTGTCCAGTTCCAACCCCCTGCCATGGGCATAGATGCCTCACACTAGACTATGTTGCCCAAGCTCCATCCAACCTGGCAGTTCTTCCAGGTGCATCCAACCTCCAATTCTTCCTTATATCTAAGTTGAACTTCCCCTTTTTAAGTTTAAACTCACCACCACTTGCCCTAACACTACAGTCTTGCATGGCAGATTCACACTCTGGGGACACCACCATCAAGTGCTGCAGCCTGGCAGCTGGGATGTTCCCCAGCTTGATGCTGTCCCTCCTGTTTAGGGAACAGCAACAAGCAGGAAATTAAATGCCTGCTGCAATGGAAATAGCCATGTTTACTTCTGTAGTGGCCCTATCTTCTTCTTAATATTGCCTTCAAATCACAGTGAGTCATAGATGCTACAGGCATCTATTATGGAGCAGCTGGTTATTTGCTCCTTGCTCGCAGGCATGGGGAGAGCAAACAGTGCTTTTATGATAACAGTAAGCCAGAGTCACATGCAGAGGGCAGGAGCCAGTTATACTTGGTTCCACACATGCAGCACAAGTTAGACCCCAGACTTTTATGGTCAAGTCATTTGGGGGGGATCAAACAGCTGTGGTGTGTTGCTCACTTGTATGTTTACCTCCCTGTTCTTAGAAACCACTTTGGAGTGGTTTAAATGGGGTGACGTTTTCTTTTGATATAAGATCTGTCTTTAATTTTAGTTTAAGGAGCAGGTGTAGTCAATAATCCCTTAAAGTGATTGTGCAAGATAACAAATATTTGTGATTTCCTTTGAACAAACTCAGCTAATTTCCTGTGGGCTCCGGAAGATTTGGTACAATCATTGAATTGGGCAGAGAGAGGTTTACTTCCTCTCTACCTGCTTACAGAGTAATAAAACAGTGGGCTGAAAGAGCAGGCAGTAGTTTGAATCACCCTCAGTGCCAAGAAAGGGGAAAAAGAACAGGCAAACCAGAAAAGAATAGCAGTTCAGGTGTTCTTAGAAGCAGGCTGCAGTTTTGGAGGCAGCAAAAGAAGCATCACTGAGGGATAACCATTGCAATTGCTTTGACTTGTAGGGATAATGTTAAAATACTGTCTTTCTAGAAAGGGGAAAAAGTCTGCTTCCATGTTAATTCTTCTTGAAAAATGAGAAAATCCAGCCTGTGATAAGCCTGCATGTGTGTGATAGAGCAGAGGATATTAGCAAGGACAGAACTGCCATATCCAGGCTCCAGGAACAAGTTGCACATGAGTGATTGCAGATCCCTGGATGCAATGATTCCCCATCTAATAGTGTGGCTCTTGGATTAGATAAGTCTAACATGCCACTGGTTGAGGATGGATGTTGTGGAGCTCCATGGGTGACATAGGGGTCCCTTTAATGAGACCATAAAATCCTTCAGCCTCAGGAACACCGTCCTGTGGTGGGAAGATGTGGGAGGGAGGGATGGTGCTGGGTGAGGCCAAGTGTGATGACTCCGTGCCAGGTCACTGGCCAAGACCTGTTGGTTGGGTTTTCAGTTTTAGTGGCTCCTGTTGCTGGCCCAGTGGCAGATGCTGTGGTCAGGGATTGGTGTTTTCGCTGCAGGATGCGGATGAAGTATTCGGGTGGGAAGTCTGTGTTAAGCCCCAGTGAGGTTTTAGGGAATGTGCAATAACTTGATAGCCAGTGGACGTGTATGGGTGGGGGATGGTGTTTATGCTCCATCTGCTCAGAATTCATCAAAACGTCTCCAGACTTGACACGGAACCATGAGGGCTTCGGTCCCCTCATCTGTTATGAATCAAAGTCATGGAGCTGAGGTGGTGTCGTGATTTCTCTTTCCCTTTGAAGATCTTTGCGTATAGAATTGCTTTCAACCCTAGAATTAATTGCTTGAGTGTGGAAAGCTATCCAGAGACCCACTCAGCTGCAAAAATAGCTCGTGTGTCGTGGACAGTCACAGTTCCTACACTTCCCACTTCACTTTCACAAGTTGCACTGGAAATCCTGCTACAGATTGACTTTTCCAAGCAGTAGCAAAAGTCTCTGCTGCTGAATAAGCTTCGGTTGCAGCAGGAGAAGGAATAATAATCTCTTCTGTAGGGTTTTAATCTCATTCAGTGGAAATCTAACATCATGTTTCTGCAGGATACAATGGGAAACTCTATATGCAAGTTTAAAAGCCACTGTTTTTATGCCTGCTGCTTTGCGGTTGTGTTTTGGGGCTTCCCACATTACATATAGATTAGCCCGGCTTTGGTGAGCTCTGTATAATGACTCTATTGACTTTGCTCCCTTATTATTTTTACTCTGGACTTGTAGTGGAATGGCTGCTTATACCAGGGATTAACTTGAGGGATAAATCTTCTATTCTTCCTGATGAAAAAATGTCCAAAGTGATGCAAATGAGTTTTACTTTTAGTGTGTTTTGCAACAAGCAAGTTAAAAGTGCTTAATTGAAAATTCTCATGAGGAGAAATATAAACTACTACAAGGCCCAGCTGCTCCTTATTTTCCTGGGGTGCTCAGGAGAGTGGAGAGCACTTTACAGGAGAGCAGCCTTGATGGCTTTTTAATGATCCTACGTGTTTTTACATCTTCGCTTGGGAGATTCGTTCAGAAAGGTATTGTGAGTTTGGGAGCTAAGGGGGAAAAGAAGTGAGAATATTGAAAAGCTGCTAGTGTGCTTGATTCCTGAGCCAGAATGACTTTGAATTCAGCCTTGGATGGCTCAGAAGCCGTGTGCTGCTGCCCAAGCACGCACCAGAGAGAGAGCTGTTGGATTCTGAGAGAAAGCACATATTTTTTTTCAGACTGTGTCTAAAAACCACCAAGTTTTTGATGCTCAAGTGTTCACCTCTCAAATTCTCTCCTTTGGACCCAGAAGATACAAAATCCTCCAGTTCCATCCTGAACAGCAGGTCTGAGAAGAAATCCCTGTGCTTGTGCCTGCTGGAGATGTGTCCTGCATCTGAGGTGGGCTGCAAAGGGCTGGGGGCCTCCAGCCTTTCCCTCCGTTGCCTGCTGATGCCTGGTGCTTTCTCTGACCTTGCTGCCCTTGCCTTGGGGAGACGGAAATCTGCCCATCCCCTAATTGCTTACTTGCTACTTAGCCCTTGACAAGCACTAAAATCAGACGGGTTAAATTGCTGCCAGCAGTGACATTTCCTGCCTCAGCCAGGGTGGGGAAAAAGGAGCAAATACAGGCCAGAGCCCAGAGTGACCGAAGAAAGGATGAGAACCAGCAACTGAGCAGTTCTCAAGCTGCAGGGATGTTCCCATAATTACTTACATGCAATTAAATCCACAGCCTGATCGAGGGTCATGACACCTCTGAGGGCAAGGTGCCCCTCAACTATAGGCACAGGATGGAGATCCCTGTTATGGGGGGAGAAGAAGGTGGTGAAGTCAAGGACTGAGCTCAGGAGGACCCTGCTTTCCCTGCAGGATGAGGTCAACAGCAGAGGCACATGAAGGATGAAGGCACCAGACATCAAATCCCTGTGCTTCCATCTCTCCATAGTGTTGCAGATGGGGACCTGCAGATGGGACCTCCTGCAGTCACAGTGGTGGTGAGAGTTTTCTGCAGCCCCTAGAGGATTTATGCTCATGAGCTGTTGTTTTGGGGGTCTTTCACCACTTTTTCCTCTTGCCCTTGTGTCTGTTGCGTTGAGGAACTGCTGGAAGCACAGCTTCTATGAGGAATACACCTACCCTGCTTTGGCATCCCCAAGAGACTGACAGCCTAGAGGAAGCTGCAGGGATGTTTGTTCATGGGGGCGGGAGGAGGCTCAGCTTCCTTCATATCAGCATTTCTCCCCTAATAAAGTGTGATGATAGCAGCCAAGTAGGGAATTTTCTTCAAACCGTTTATGGAAGAGAATTGAGGAGGGGACACTGGTGATTGCCTTCCCATAGCATTCCCAGAGCTGGAGTGAGAGCCCGGAGCCTTAACTCCTTTTGCTCTGAGCTGCCCCATCTCTAATGAAGCATCTGTCCATGGAGAACAGCTTGAAGCTCTGAGCCTGCATAAACCAACCTGCCATTGACCTGTGTGAGCTCCCTTACCTCCAGCTGCATCTCCTGAGCCCTCTTTGGCATGGATGCTGGATGTGGAGCAGACATTAGCTTGGGAGAACCATAGAATGGTTTAGGTTGGAAGGAACTTTAAAGCTCATCCATTTCCAATCCCTGACACAGGCAGGGACACCTTCTACTAGAGCAGGTTGCTCCAAGCCCTTGTGTGCACCCTGGCCTTGAACACTGCCAGGGATGGGGTGAAGTGGTGCTAAAAGTAGCAAACCAATGAAAGAATATGAGTTCAAGCCTGTAGGATAAAAAATACTAAGATACCGACATCACATTAGAGTAAAATTTATGCTCCTTGTCAGCACCATTTGAGTATCTAAAGGTTTTGTCAGAAAGCAAAGGTCCAATCTCCCTTTGTGTGGTTTTTGCCCTTCATTTGACTTAAAGGGAATGTGACCTTAATCCTTTCTCCAGGAAGAAGTTCCTATTTCTATACCCAATGACGCTGGGCAGCCTCTAGGCAAGAGCAAACCCTCCTGGGGAAGTGAGACAAATGAAATGTGCTGCTTGAATGTGTAGAGAGGAGCCGGGGGGAGCAGATGCTGCTCCTTCATTGGCAACTGAGAAACAGCCAGGAAGGAGCCCTTTTAGTGTTGCAGAAGGACCTTCAAAGTAGCAGTGCTGTCCAGGCAGCAAGTTAGGAGCCATGGGGCCAGACTGAGGGGCTGCTCTGCACAAGGACATCGCCTTCCCTATGCCAAGGGCAAACATCAATGCAGAAAACAATACCAAGCACTTCTCCACATCAAAGATGACCCTGAGAAGACCTGCCAAGAATGTGGCTGCATCTGCCTCAGCTCCAGCCATCTGAGGGTCTGCACTAGGCATAGCCTTCAAAGCATGCTTGAGCAGGGTTTAAGGGGCTGAGAGTACGCCTGGATCTGGCTGTGGATTGGAGCTGATGGCATCATGCAGGAGAGTTTCAGTCTACTGGTTTTTTTGGGAAGGGTTTTTCTGTTGTTGTTTGCTTGGTTTTCCATTTGATTTTTCCTTTTTTTTTGTTGTTTGGGGTGGTTTTTCCTTCCTTGCCTCTCCCCTACTCTGTGGTTCTGCTGCTAACTTTGAGAGAAATGTGAAGGGATAACTAAGGAAGTTTTTGGGTGTAGGTGCCAAGATAAATGTTCTCCCTGGTTTGCTCATTAAGCCAAACAATGCTCCTGGCCATCTGCAGGGAGTCTGGGTCAGGGAGAGGCAGGTGCTGGAGAACAAGCTTTGTGTGAAAGGCATGTTGGTCCTGGGGACACAGAGCAGGAGATGCTGACTTGGCACCCTGAGGTCCCCTCTGTCCCATGTGGGCTGTGGGTGCTGATGGGGAAGACAAGTGAGACTTGCTCCCCTTTTGACATATTAATATTACAGCTGAGCAGGTTGAGCGACTGGTGGTGTGATTCTTAGGAGCTCTGCTATTCCTCTTGCAGTGTCACATCATGTGGGGAAACAAGGTGGAAGCAGGAAACGGAGTGTAGATGTGCTTTTGAACTTCTCCTTGCACAAGACAAAGCTGCAGCAGACATCACCACCAATGAATCCCAAGGCACAGAGCTGCACAGTTCCCAAAATCCCCTCCTAAATATGCTCCTTTGTGCAAGGCTTTGGAGGCCCAAATGTGTGGTTGAACCAGATGCTTTTGAAATTATTCATGTGTTAGCACTGGGCCAGAAAATTGGTTAAAGGCATGGTTAATTCCAAAACACTTTCATTGGAAAATCTGGGGTGGGGAAGCAAACCAAGAGCCTCCCAAGTGATGATATGCCTCACAGCGAGCCGAGTGTCTGGACCAGTGTGTGCCAAGATGATGCTCTTGCGCAACACCGAGGGAAGGAAGAAGTGATGCAAAGAAGGTTGTGTTGGTCCCAGAAATGAATGACACTTGTCTAAATGGGTAGCTCATCTGGAGCATCCCACATCCCTTTCGGTCAGCTTTGGAGTTTGCTTCTGAAGTCAGGAAATCCATGTCACTGAGAAGTTATCCCTTTGGTCTTCCCTCTCCAGTATCACCCTGATTTTCATTTATGTATTTATTTTTGCAAAGGAAACAGTATAAATCAAAAGTAATTTCACCACAATTTATTTTCAAATTGCTGGGTTTTTATGGGTTTTGGTGGCTGTGCTGCTGGCATGGCAATGCTGCTGTTGTGCAAGCTGGGAAAATAAGCAAGCCTGAGCTATCAGTGGTGTTATAAATAGTTATTAAAGCTGACAGGCTTCTAAATGTTGTTATTAACATTCTTAATGTTAACTTGAGGGTAGAATGAGGGAACAGAATGTGGCTCTGGCTGTCTGGCAGCTGGTGGGAGTTCACTGCAGGACCATCCGTGGTTGGAGCTCTGTCAGCCTTCCTCGGCTATTCCTTGCCTTAGGAAGTGGGGAAAAAGAAACTGGTTGCTTCTCTGAACTTGCAAAGATAGGTTTACTTTGAGTTTTGGTGGCTTTGTGGTAGGCTGTTAACAAGGCATTTCACTTGATAGCTGTGTATGTTAATGGTGGAATTTCTACCAGACTTATGAATTCAGATGCAATTGCCAAGGAGCTGGAAAAGGCTACAGATATAAGGCAAAGCATTTCCCTCGCGGGAGGCTGTGGCATGGGATGGGTGTGACAAGGTACCAACAAAAACCAGATTTTACTGTACCAAGAGCATCTTATTTTTAAAAGAGCATGCCTGTATGTTCACCAGTCAGTGTGAGTTGTGGGCGTGTTGTGGTTTAAATGCAGTGGAATGTAAAACCAGCAGGTTGAGATAAGAGCAGTTTAGCAACTAGAGTACAATATAATACTACTACTAATAATAATGATAAGGAGAAATAACAAGGGGATGCTACTACTACTACTAATGATAAGGGGAATGTAAAACTAAAAGGGAAAGGAAAACAAACACTGGCCAGCAGTGATGCCCAATCCAATTGCTCAGCATCTGCTGATACATAGCCTGACCTGAGCAGCAATTGGTCCTTTCCAGGTAACTCCCCCCACTTTATATCTTGGGCATGACTTGCTGTGGTGTGGAACATCCCTTTGGATAGTGTGGGTCAGGTGTCCTGTCTCAGCTTCCTGCTGGCTTCTTGCGCCCCTCCTCACTGGCAGAACATGAGAGACTGAACAGTCCTTTATCAGGGTAAGTGCTACCAAGCAACAGCTAAACCGTCAGTGTGTTGCCAGCATCATTCCCAAACTAGAACCAAAGCTCAGCACTGCACCAGTTATTAGGAAGAGAATTAACCATCCCAGCTAAGACCAGGGAATATCTCAATAAATATGATGTGAAACATTTGTATCAAGCCCAGAATTGTTTGCTTTTCATTTAATCCTTGTGGATTGTGTGCAAATCTGTATTTTTAAGGAGCAAGTTTGATATGAATGTGAAAATTGGTGCCAGAACACATCTGTTAGCAGCTTCTAATCTTCACGTTTGACAAAGCATAGAGATCTGGACAAATTGTAATTTACATGATGAAACCGCAGGGTGATGGATTGCTGCAGCGGTGTGGAACACCAGGCAAAGCAGATAAATTTCTCAAGATAAAAGGAAGGGGTTGGAGTGCATTTACTCCTATTAGAAGGTTTTACAGGGTCTGTGCACTGCAGTGTAGTAGTACCTGGGCTCAAATCTACCAGGGTAAATCCTCTTCAGTGAATAAAGCTTTCTTTGGGACTCTGCTTTATTAGAAAGGAGATTATTTGGTTTTGAGGGTCATTCTAGAGTAGAGTTTGAATGAACTTGAGTTGCTTTCCAAGATAAACACAACCCCAGAACAAAGCGTATCTGGGTTTACTGTTACACACAATGGTGTGTTAAGAGCTTGCACCTGGTGTGGCAGAGGGAACATGAAAAGCTTGTGAAGAATTGCCAGTGCAGCATATGGCACATCCCACTGACAGATCCAGAGCTACTCTGGACCGGGTCTGGGCCCCTTGCCAGGGCTAGGGTTCTCATTGCAGTGATATGCAGCAGTGAAGCATTTATCACTATTGTAGTGGGGTGTAATTGCTCTTAATCTTCCCCAAAACTCTCTCTTGGAGGTGGTCTTGCCTTGCACCCTCCTGTTGCTTCCTCACACCACCAAATGCCAGATCTGCACTGATGGATTTCCCTTTTGTCCTCCTCTTCACCTGCAGCTATTGCAAACAGCTTCCCTGTGGGTTGCATCCATCAGTAGTGAGTGCTTGGTTTGGTCACCGCTGGCTGGGGTTTGTCTTCTCCCATCAGTCTCTACTCAGCTCTGTGTAAGGCAGCAGAGGCACAAACCTGTGTGGGAAAGGAAGCCAAAACCCATTTGCTTTTAAAATCATCTGGGGTCTTTGTTCAAAGGATCTAATCCAAGTGACCATCCCATGTCGTCTGCTGTGGAATGTGGGAAAGTGGCTTCAGTTTCCACTGCATCTGTTGAGATTCATAGAGATCAACCCCTATGAAATATCAAAGGGATGAGGGGGATGCTGCAGGATTGCAGCCACTCAGCACTGATGGGGCGAGCTTGGAACCTAAGCTGGGAAGGGTCCTCCTGGGTCACTGCTGTGCAGCAATCCCTTTCACAGGGCTTCATTTCCATGATAGGTTTGGGGAAGTCTCCTGTTCCTTGTCCTGTTTCAAACTGCTCTGGCACCTGCTGGTGCTATCAGCATTTTCCTAACTTTCTTCCCAAAGGGAATGTGGAACAGCAGTGCTGGAATAGCTGGGATCTGCTCATAGCCATAAGGACTAGGCGTGGAGGTCCTGGCACCTTCCAGCAAGTGCCAGAGGAAGGGATTTTTATCAGAGAAACAACCAAGCTACTAAACTGGGGCATCCTTCAGAGCTCTGTCTCTCGTGGAATATGTTATTTGGTTCCCTCTTCCCCCTGCAACTTTTTTGTTATGCAAGGGCTGCACCATCTGGATGGCAGACGATATCTTTACATTTGCCTGTTTTCAGTTTTCCGACTATAAATCATCTGATTTAGCTGATCTCTGTTGCTTGAGCTCTTCCCAGTGTTTGAACTAAGCTCAGCTTTAAAGCTATCCTGCCCCAATGGGGAGCTTTCTGCTGGGGCTCCTGCTCCTGCCGCGCCTTCCAAATATATTTATATACATATATATATATGTGTGTGTATATATATATATATACACAGAGAGATACTTATATACTTTTTTATATATATATATATATATATGCTCTGAAGCATCTGAGTCAGACTGCACCATCACCATAAACCGCTTTCTACATTGAGTCTCCTTTTGCACCATTCAGTCCTGTTGTCCTCTGCCATGAAGTTGATTTCTAGTCCTCCAGCAGATGAGATGTGGAGACCATGCACATCTCCATCTGTTTGTATTGAATAACTTCTCTCTTCCTTAGGGCTGTGTGTATGTCTCCTCCTTCAACACAGTCTTGGATCATAACCTATTTACAGCACTCTCCATAAATGCCTTACAAGAGGTCTTGAGTGCATTGCTTTAAACACCAGAGACCGCTTCTATTTTGTCAGTGTATCTCTGATTGCATCTTAATTTTCCATTTCATGTGTGACTAATTAACACTTCAGCTTGCTCTTTGGGGAGCTTCTCTCTTTGGTGCTTTAGACGGACCCACCACGTGGCCAGTACTGGTACGTGATGCTGGAGCTCTAATGCTCCTCAGGCCGGCTGGGTGGAAATGGTTTCAATGAATGTTTTGAAGCTGGGCCAGAGAGTGAATCAAACATGAATGACCATGAGTCACATTGGAAAATAGCCCTGTGGAGGGCTGAGGGGGTGACGTTCCTGCTGCAGATAGCTCCGCTTGCACACCCAGTGATTGTACATGGGCTTCGAGGGTCCTCCTGGCTTGTCCTCATCTGCAAGGCTGTAGCTGCCACCTCGGTTGGGTGTGGAGAATGGTGTTACTTAGCATGATGAGTGCTGAGTGTAAGTGAACCTGGGTATGTGTCATGTAACTGCTGTGTTTAGGGAGCAGAATGTAAGATAAAGGAGTTGGCCTGTCTGCTGGAGAGCCCTGCTGGGCAATTGTCTGGGCAGAGCCAAGCCACAGGGCCAAGGAGAGGGCAGGCACACTGGGTGGGTTCGGTGCAGGGATAGAGGTAAGCACCCCATCTCGGCTGCTTTGTCCCCAGGAAATCTCAGCATCGTCGTGTTCAGTGTGTGTTTGCAGCAGAACTTGGATCATGCAGCCTTGCATCATGCCTTTTGGGTTGGTCACGTTTTACTGCTTCCCTGAGCTCAAGCACTGCATGCCCCCTTAGGGTGCCTGTCCTTGTACAGGTCCCACAAGGCACAAGGTGCATTGCAGTGTATCTGTAAACCCATTGTCTACTCCCCAGATCTCTGGACCATGTAACGTGGAGCTCTGACTGGAGGGTGGTGGCTGACCCCATTGCACCTCCTCTGCACAGCTCTCTTCCAGCCCACGCTGGGGTAAATGTGTGGGGTTTTTGCTGTAGTGACCAAGAACTAATTTTGTTCTTCTTTCCCCTTTCTGTCTCATACAGGTGAACCCCACACCACAGGGGACACGAGCACTGTTGAAAATGATGTACTGCCCATACTGCCGAGGTCTGGTGTCAGTGAAACCCTGCTACAACTACTGCTTTAATGTCATGAGAGGCTGCTTGGCCAACCAAGGCGACTTGGACGCTGAGTGGAATATCTTTATGGGTAAGGCAATATGGGTTAGAACTTTACATGAGTGTGTGCTGACACCATGTCCCTCACCTGAATGGCTTTTGTGGGTGGCTGTGCTGAGCTAGAATCATAGACTGGTTTAGGTTGGAAGGGACTTCAAAGTTCATCCAGTTCCAAACCCTGCCATGGGCAGGGACACCTTCCACTGGAGCAGCTTGCTCCAAGCCCCTGTGTCCAACCTGACCTTGAACACTGCCAGCGATGGGGCAGCCCCAGCTTCTCTGGGCACCCTGTGCCAGTGCCTCAGCACCGTCACAATAAAGAATTTCTTTATTAGGATGTATATGATATAATACTAGTCTAATATTACTAATAATTACTAATAATTATTACTAATAATACTAATACTTTTCCTATTATCTAAAGGAAAAGTACATAGAATCAAGTACATAGAATCATTCCTAAATAAATGAGACTTCTCTTGTGCCAGTAATCTCTGTTGCAGCAAGCTTTAGAAAGATGAAGCTGCCACGTGCTCATAGGCTTGGAGTATCTCTTCTTGCTTGGCCAAGCCTGTGTGCAAGCTGTTTTTTCCATACTGCTCCTTATACATTCCTGTCACCATCAGCTGTCCTACCTGAGGCCAGTTTTCTTGCTCAGCAGCCTGGAGTCTCCCTGCCAGCCAGGGGGAGCTTTGGGAAAAGCTGTAGGCCTGTGTTTTACATTAAACTATTGAATTGGATGTGTGCCTGAATCTGGTTTTTAAACAGCTCATTGGTGCTTGGCCACCGTCCTTTTGAATGCTGGTTTACGTGATGCTGTGTGAGTGCTTTTGCCATCTTCTTCCTCTTTGTTAATTCTGTGCTTAGAAATGGTATTATTCAATACACAAATTCTAGACTGAAACGTTGAATTCTACCTTGGGTCAAGAAGCGATGATGCACCATGTCCTGGGGCACAGGCAATAGATAATGTTAAATGTTTTCATTTGGGCTCCTTTTCCAGGAGGCTTGATTTATCTATGAGTGGGCATCCTTTGGGAGCACTCACTTCACTCCAGTTAATGTGTGATCAAGTGCACACGTGAAGTGTCTGTTGCTACTGACAAGGCTGTGGTACTCTTCCCGTTCTTCTCATGGCAAAAAGATACTGTTAGAAAGAAAAGATTTCCCTTTCATTGAGCTGTGAGATTAAAAAGAAGGGAAATTGCTGACAATTGGCATTTCAGGCTAGATTTAAATCTTCGAACTTGTTTTGCACGCTGGCTTTTCACTTTGCCTGCGCCAACTGGATGTGTGCAGGGTATTATTTTCAGAAGGCCTTTTTTTGCCTGTGCATTCCATGCAGGGAGTTCAACGTGACACTAAATTGGGTTTCCAAGTCATTCTCTGGGAGGCTGACACCCCCCTCCATTCCTCCCAGTCCTCTTTCTCATGAGAATATTAAGCATTTCAGCTACAATTGTTGCTGAAATAGCTCAAAGCCAGGAGACTTGCAGACATCTAGTCCAAGTAGAAAAGAGGAATCCCATGAAAGGGAAGGGCATAATGCCAGAAACCAGACAAAAGCACAAGCAGCTAATTGCTGTAGGTGGTATGCAGCTAAAAATGAACCTCGGGGAAAGCCAGTAAGCCCTGTCACCCGAGACTGATCAGCGACTGCATGCAATAATTAAGATTATTAAGCAGGACAATATAAATAACCAGTATTCCAGGTTGGAAACAAAGCTTGCTTCTAGCAGGGCTTCCTCCCCAAGGGAGGAATTCCCCATGGGAATTCTTGTCCATTCATTGCTTGAGTATGGTATTAAACTTTGTTATATTAATTGGGAGTATCTGTTGGTTCTTGCACTCTGGGTTGATTCTTGCAGTGCATTAAAACCTTAAGCTGTTTAACAGTCTTTAGTTTAACAACTGACCAGGTCCTGGCTGTGATCTGGATTTTGGGTTCTATATCAATTTGCCACTTGAGCAAGTAAAATTCAATAGATCAGGTGTTTGGGGCAGGACATGTGTTGCACATCTCCTGTGTGTAGGGGCTGGGGGTTTATATGAATCAACAAATAAAACCCCAAATGACCCTTCCAAACCCACCCTACAACAAAGAAAACCCCACTCCACCTGTATGGGCTCAGTGGGTTTAAGTGCTAAAGCATGGCAGTGATTTATTGTGTGTCAAAACTTGCTTTTGAATATAGCAACATAATTTAAAGATAGTTAAATGGGAGAACTTGGAACACATGCTGCAAGTATATGTGAATGGGTGCATGTGTGTATGAAATGCTCACATGTGCGTTAATGGGTCTGTATGCGAGTCATTTATGTAAAGCTTTTTCCATTTCCATTTTTTCTCGGATGTAAAAGTTTGTGGGGGTTTTTGGGACAAGAAAGCTTTTAATTCCTTATTGCTAGAAAGTACCATTTAAGGTTATGGTGTAGGAAATAATGAGGGAATTGTACTCTTTTCTCCTATTTAACTATTTGAATTATTTTGCCCTCTATTCCTGACACAATTACCCCAATTAGACAGGGGTATACTTTGTTTCAGACAAGCTGTTGCAGGGGTTGGAGCTCTCCTGAATAAACAGTGTTAATCTCCAGTGCCTTTTCATCATTTTTGTTCTTAAATGTATTTTCCCCCCCTCCCCTCTAAGGTTTATTCTGCTCAGAGATGTCAAATTCAGGCTCTCTATATACATATCTGGAGTGCGACTTTGTGTGCAAAGCATTTTTTCCCCTTTAAGAAAAGATTGTTGTTAATGAATGGTCAAGGTCTTTCCCCTCCTTCCCTCTCCTTTTAAATCAGATCTTGGGGTTAAGACTGAAAACTGCCTTTTGTTCTTCAAGTCAGACAGTGAGGCTGAAGATGTGGGTTTCTGATTATTGGGGGCACAATGCAAAAGAATTGCTTGCCTTCATGAGAGCGAGGTGCTTTGTTGCCAAGGATTGTCTCAATGCCAGTAGCAAGGACAAATGTATGCAGGAGGAAAAGGGTCTTTAAGCGATGGTGCTATATGGTGTGGGTTGGAGGGTCGGGCTTCCCTCCTTAAATCCACTTCCATCTCCCCATCACAGGGAGGAAACACTCTTTGTCATGCTGTGTGTTTGTAATAAATGGCCTGGGTACATTTTTCACTCTGCCAGACTTTCTTTTTTGTGAAGCACTTCACTATGGCTTATAAATATCAATTATTTTGCACCAGGGCTCTGGCAAAAAATCATTGGTATTTATAATCAGCTCCTCTCACCCAGTAATGGGAAAATCACTCTGGGAGGTGAGTTGCACAGAAGCTTCATTTCTGGTGTTGGTGCAGCGTGCCTCCCCTCTTATGTGCTGTGATGCCAGCATTATCCTGATCCTCAGACAACCTTATGAATGTCAGACGTGGCTGCTGGGGGGAATCACTGCTTACCACGACTGTGGTGGGGACACCAGCCAGCTCCTGGTGGGAGGTAGGAGCTTGCAGGATGCCTTCAAAATCAAAGCTGTGGATGAGGTGGAGCCCCCCCCTTCCTTTTTTTTGTTTCCCCTCCTTTCTTTCTAATGGAAGTTTATTTCCTTTAGCCTTCCTTGCCAGTATCAATCCCTGCTCCAATTATTACTCTCCTTATCTTTCCTCGGCAGCTTTGGCAGCTCTGCTGGAGGCCGAATGCATTTTCTCTATGGGCAGTCAAAGCAGAGGCTGCATTCCTGGGCTGTGATACATGGAACGCCATGGCACCCCTGTTAACAAAGGGCCCAATTCGCTCTACATTCCCATGGTCTTGTGGATGGCCTGCCCGGCTCAAAGTTTACAAAGATGCCAAACAGCCAGAAGAATTGGGGTTTATGTTTCCTTTCAGGCTTTCACAAACACTTTATTGATCTGAGGCCTTTCCTGGCCGCTCAGAGAATGAAGTAGTGACAAAATGGAATGATTTTTGGGTCGGGTTTTCCTGTTTCAGTTGAAACTCTGCGTTTTGTGTGGTTTATTCTCTGTCCCCTCATAATATTCTTATTTGAAATGAGCAGCTTCCTCCAAGTCAGGCTGGGACGTTCTTTATGCGCGTGAAAACCCCCAAGAGCATTGACAATGATGAACACATTTAAGTTGTGCTCCACTTGTTTACAAAAAGTCTCCATTTGGTAGCACATCAAAAGCATTTTTCTCCCCTCCAGCACAATGGTATATTCATGCTAGCAGTCATTACTCAGAGATTTGAAGCATCACTTTATTGGAGCCCACCACAATACAGTCTAAGACTCTTTGTTCCATTTGTTATTACCTTCTTTCCCCCCCCTCCCCCCCTTCTCCTTTTTAATGCATTTAGTTCAGACCTGTTTGTAGTCCCTGATGGCTAAATTCTAGCCATGCCCTGCAGCAGCTCTGTCATTGATGCTGGTGGTGTGCGCCTTTGGGATGAAGAGGCTTCCTGGGGGCTCCAGCTCCTCCTAAGCACCTTGGGGTTTAGGATGGGGTTGATCAACTGATAGACCTTTAACCAATAGCCAGCAAATCTTCACAATATTGAGTTGGGTTGTCTTTAAAAAGTGGATTTACAGGCTAGGAACGTATCTTCAGTTTATGGGGTTTTGAAGAATATTAATAATAATTACTATCATTGCCATTATTACCATTACTATTTTAAATGCGGAAGTAGCTTAATTGTCTATTTGTCATCAGTTTATGGCTTTGTTTTAGTGTAGTTTAACCTGACTTGAGTACTAAGGCAGAGCTATTACTAAATTGTTCAGTATGTGGAATATCTTTATAGGGCTTTAAGAGGGAGCCAGAGCCCACAGCAGTTTTCTGCTTGTTGAAAGTACCTTCTGCACTTGGAGGATGTGAAAAACTTTGCAAGAGAAATTAAGAGAAATGGGAAACATGCACTTCTCCTTCATGGAAGGGAACAGGAGTGGGGAGGAGCTCCTTAGGAAAGGGTTTCTTCAGGGCCAGAGTGAAGAAACAGGCTGTGCCCTGGCCTCCTACATCACACAGCCTAGGAAAAAATGAAGAATTAAATGCAACTGGGAAATGATGATTTTGGGCAGAGCATCATGAAATGATGCAGGAGAGGAGACGAGCAAACAGGATGCTTTGGGGTGGAGGGACCATGGTGAAAACTAATGTGAAATAAAGGTTGCAATGGGCAAGAAGAGGGGAGTGCTTAGCAGGAGGTGTGTACCTGGAGGCACCTTGTAGAGGAGAACCAGAGAGAGGGCTTAAATGCAATGCAGAGTGAAAGCCTTAATGCCAATAATAATTTCCCAGAGGAAGCAGTGGATGTTCAGTAGCTGCTATGCTTAATGATGTATTTGATGAGGACGTGCATGTCGGCACGGGAGGAATGACCTAGTGTTGGTTGGGGGACTTTTCCATCTCCCCTTGCCTAGAGGTGTGCCAAAGACATCATCAGTGCACAGTGAGTTGTGTATATATAGAGATATATGTGTGTGTGTGTGTATGTATATATATGTATAAAACCAGCATTTACCCTGGTCTCATGCAGTCTCCCTTGTGCAAATTGTCCATGCAATCCCTTGGCTTCCCCAGGCATGGCAAAGCCTGTACCTTTCCATTAGTGTGAGCTGGTAATGATGATCATCTTGAGCCCTTTCCCATTGGTGTCCTGCATTCAGGAGCACCATGAGGAGGCTGGTGGCTTTGAAAACAGTCTTGAAAAACAAATGACACAAGACATCCTTTAATAACCGAGGATGGAGAGGAGGGTGTTAGTAATGCTTGTTCTAATGGGAGGAGCTGATTACAGGCTGCCTGTTGGCAGGCTGCAATGATTCTCTCTCCTTTAGCATGGCTTTTGATGTATATGAGCCTGTAGCTCGGAGCTGGCAGCCTGGAAGTGCCTGGTGATGGCTCTGGGAATGGAGCAAAATGTTTCCTGGAGATGTGTGCTGGTCAGAAGCAACACTGTGGTGGTGAACATCTGTGTGCTCCTTGTTACCTATTAGTCTTGAAGCTCCTCCATTAAAATCCCTCATTTCTCTCTTTGTATTAGATTCGATGCTGCTGGTAGCAGAGAGGCTGGAGGGTCCCTTCAATATTGAGTCAGTCATGGACCCCATTGATGTGAAGATTTCAGATGCAATCATGAACATGCAGGAGAACAGCATGCAGGTGTCTCAGAAGGTAAATGGGCCAAGGAGACACTTTATTTATCCAATGTGCTCTATTTCCCTGTTCTGATCAATAGGTTATTTCTTTAATGCCCATTCAAATACATATACAGCTGATGTATTATTTGGGGCAGGGGCAGGGTGGGAGCCTGCAGAAGGGAGGCTCTTGTGAGCTCCATCTCATAAAACCCTTTCCTTCTCTTGTGTAGGTTTTCCAGGGATGTGGCCAGCCAAAACCTCTTGCCCAGGGCCGGGCCGCCCGCTCTGCCTCCGAAAGCAGTTTCAGTGCTCGCTTCAGGCCCTACAACCCAGAGGAGAGGCCAACTACAGCCGCCGGCACAAGCTTGGACCGGCTGGTGAGTGCCTGGTCCTGCTTTGCACCCCTGTGCCGCAGTGTGTAATTTTCCACTTGTAATTTATAGGGTTTCTTAATATTGCTTGGCTGTCTCAGGCTCTCGGAGGGGTGTAATCTGCCCATGGCTCTAGACGTGAATTACCTCAACGCTTCTATGTCAGAAAAGTGCCTGTTTTAGAGGCTTGGCTTATGAGTAATGTGTGAGGAGCGGTGTTTAATTTTGTATTAAAGAAGTAAATCAACCATCAAAACACGTAGCCTGAAGATCTGGCCTATACACGTCTGTTGTGATAAAAAATACCTTTCCAGCTTCACTTTTAATGAGCATTTGGTATTCTGGATTATGTCCTGGGTTTTGGGTTTGTTTTTTTGGTTTGTTTTTTTTTTTTTTTTTTTTTTTTTTTTTTTTTTTTTTTTTTTTTTTTTTTTTTTTTTTTTTTTTTTTTTTTAGATTATTGTTTAAATTGATGTGGTTTTGCTACTCAAGAAAGGAAATTTGGAACAACAAAAAAAAACAAAAACCCAAAACCTGAACTTTGACATTCTTTTTTGCATTTATTGCATATCTTTGGAAATGACCTAATTGTACCAATTCACATGAAAACAGTGGTCAGATCCTGTCATTTCAAATTAAATCTGACAGCTCAGAAGTTAAACCAGTTTAGCTTGTTTTAACAGCTACACTTCAGTGATTCTAGGTTATTAAATTCTTTGGGAAACCTTCCACACT
>NDXB01005382.1:143845-214789 GCA_002631895.1 Agapornis roseicollis
TTGTTTATTTTTGTTTGTTTTTTTTTTTATTTAATAGGTTACTGATGTGAAAGAGAAGCTGAAGCAAGCCAAAAAGTTTTGGTCATCTCTCCCTGGCAACATTTGCAACGATGAAAAGATGTCTGTAGGCACTGTCAATGAGAATGAGTGCTGGAATGGGAGCGCCAAGAGCAGGTTTGGCAATGCTGCTGCTCCTGCTTAACTCTGTCCCTCTCACCCCAGCCTTCTCCCAAGTGCTCTTTTCCTACAGGAGTGATCCCCGCTCCCCTGAGACAGGCCACTGCCATTATCCCTTCTTTTTCTTGTGGATGGGAAAGCTTGAGCACCAAACTAAAGGGTTGTCCAAGCTCTGCATGGTGGTTTATTTGAAAGAAGAGAGCTGAGTATAGATACCCAGATATGGCACCTCCTCTTGGACTTAGACCTCCCTCTTAGTGGTTGCTCACGGGTCTGGGGAGGTGATTTGTACAAAGTCCTGCATCATGACTGCAGAGTGGGGATACTCATGTTGTTGCTCAGTTGAGCAAGGGGAGATGGAGGCTGGTGAGATGTTTTCTGTTCTGCTGCAGAGGTCAGTGCCATGAGGGGGGCAGTGGTTTCCATGCACGCTTTTTATGGAAAAATAGTTACAAACCTTTTTTTTTTTTTTTTTTAAGGAAGAAATTGCCAACATATGAATAAGCAAAAGGTTTTCTGTCATATGGTTTATGTAACTGTTTGAGTTTGGAAATAGAAGTGGGTTTTTTCTGTTTGCTTACTGAGGAAATAAGCAATATCCAAGATGTTCCATTAAAACAAAAAAACCCAAAACCAACAAAAACCCAACAAATCAGTCATCCAGGCTGTTCCAGCAGTTTTTCTAAGTAATAGCAGGTTTTACCCCAGTAGTTTTGGGGCACAGGACTGAGCCATCCCATATCCACTTTGCACTGTTTTGTGGGTGCCTGAAGCTGCCTTGCTTGGCCAGGGTGATGGTTTGGGTGTCTACAACAAGAAATGAATGGCTCTGCCCCCCTGAGGGCTTGTTCAGCAGCTTGTACAGGGCTTTTCACAGCAGATCTCCCCAGTGTGCATGCAAAGCTGGCCCCAGTAGGGAGAGGAGATGGAGACTTGGCAAGCACTGGGCAAGGACACAGAGAGGAGGCTGGACATCCTATGTGGGTTGTGCAAGATGTTTTGCTTTGCTGTTACATTTTCTCTGTGGCTCCAGTAAGCTAAAAGTTCAGGTGTCTTCCATGCTCTGGTTTCTCTTTTGGCTCTCTGACTACTTTGAGACATAATACTGATCACAAATAATAACAAAACCACCACTATCACTAAGAACAGTAATAAGCAACCTTTCCATATACAGGACAGCATTTGAGCCCTTCAGGTGTATGCTTGTATCTCATTACCTGGTCTTCAGGATCTGTAGATAGTTCTAAAGGTTTTCTCTCCCATGGTACTGCTATTGGCATCATAACTAAGAAAAGAAACGTTTTCTTCTCTTAAATGATGATTTTTCTTGCAAGTCAGATAATTGAAGGAGGGAGAAAAAGCGTCATATCCCTGCTCAATAAGATGGAATACCCGTTTCAGGAGACTTATTCTGTTGGGTTTTGTTGCTCAGTCTCTCTTTTAAGCCAAGACGCCATAGGTGTGATCAGGCCCAAGCACACACTCCTCAGACCAGCAGCTCAGCTCTTCTCTGCCATAGTTATGTTACCTTCAATATCACCAGTGTTTCTCCCACTGGGGTTATTAAGGAAATTGCATCTGTGTGGTGAGAAGTACACATTTAATACCTCAGCTTGATGGTTAAGGTCCATTATGCAAAGCCAGAATGATATTCTTGCCCCCAACAGTTACTATAGGTTTCTCTGGGATAACTATAGCCCCAAAGGTTGTTTTCCCAAAAGTGTCACATATGTGGGCACCTCAGCAGCTTGTTTTGCTCTGTGGCCTGCAACAAGCTGACTTATGCTATTGTAAGCCATTATTATTACAAACCCCAGATATCCTTCTCTTTTCAAGTTGGGGAGAAAATCATCTTTCCCCTGCTATTGTGGCACAGGCTATATGAAAACTCTTTAATTCCACATGTTGTTCAGGCTGTAGGGAGGGAAGGTGGGGTAAGAAACCAGAGAAGGGCTTCGGGTAAGAAACCAGAGAAGGGCTCTGTGAGGATTCTTAGCTCTGGTACCAGCAGGAATGGTTTCTTTGCAGGTATGACTTTGCGGTGACTGGGAACGGCTTAGCAAGTCAAGTGAATAACCCCGAGGTGGAAGTTGATATTACCAAGCCAGACATGGTGATTCGCCAGCAAATCATGGCTCTGCGGGTGATGACCAACAAGCTGAAGAATGCCTATAGTGGGAATGATGTCGACTTCATTGACATAAGTATGTTTGCTGTTGTTTGCCTTTTGCTTTTCCTTGTTTTCCCTTTTTATTTGGATTTCATGCTGACATGGGGTAGCTGCTTAAGCTTCAGCTGTGAGGAAGTGTGTCAGTAAAGAGGGTGGGAACAAGCATCTCAGGGTGTATGAGGAGGGTTCTTCCCATAGGATTATGGAATGATTTGGATTGGAAGGGACTTTTAAAGGTCAGCTAGCTCACCCCCGTTCAGTAAACAGGGACATAGAATCATAGAATAGTTAGGTTTGGGAAGGACCTTAAGATCATCCAGTTCCAACCCCCTGCCATGGGCAGGGACACCTCACACTAAACCATGCCACCCAAGGCTCTGTCCAACCTGGCCTTGAACACTGCCAGGGATGGAGCATTCACAGCTTCCCTGGGCAACCCATTCCAGTGCCTCAGCACCCTTACAGGAAAGAACTTCTTCCTTATATCCAATCTAAACCTCCTCTGTTTAAGTTTGGACCTGTTACCCCTTGTCCTGTCTTCAACTAGATCAGGTTGCTCTACGCTCCATCTGACCTGGCCTTGAATGTTGTGAGCAATGGGATGGGGTGTCTATCATCTCTCTGGGAACCCTGTGCCTGTGTCTCAGCACCCTCACAGGGAAGAGCTTCTGCCTAAGAGCTCATCTCAGTCTCCCCTGTTCTGGCAGCTTAAAGCCATTCCTCTTGGCCTGTCCCTACAGGCCCTTGTCCCAGGCCCCTCTCCAGGTTTCCTGCAGAACCTTTAGGCACTGGAACTGCTCCAAGGTCTCCCCTTAGAAGGATCCTTCTCTTCTCAAGTCCAACTTGCTCCCCTTTCCCCACCTCTATCCAAAGCCTCGTGCTGCCCTGCAGAGGAGGGTAACACGCATGTTTGTGCCCGCAGGTGAGGAGAGCAGCGGGGAGGAGAGCGGCAGCGGCTGCGAGCTCCAGCAGTGCTCCTCAGAGTTCGAGTTCAACGCCACCGAAGTCACCGGGAACTCCAACAAGAGCGATAGGAACGTGAACACTTCTGCCGCTGCCCGGGGCAGTCTACCACAAGCAGCCTTGCTCCTTAGCATTTTCTCCTTGGCTGTGCAAAGACAATGGAGATAATTGTGCAGCGTAGGGGTGGGGGGGAAAGACTTTTATTATCAAAGTTAGAAGGCACCTGCTTTCACTTTTATACCATCTAGGGACTTTGCTTTTTAAGTTAATGGACAACAGTGTACAGTTTTTACTATGTTGCCACTGGTTTTAAGATACTGATTGTTTCTTTTTCCCTTGCTATTCCGGGAATAACAGGAACGGGGGCTACCAGTCTGTCCTGTTCACCAAGAATCCATGTTAGAGGTGGATAACAGAAATGTATATACAAGCCTGTAGTTAGCTCTGCATTTGTGTCTTTATCAATTTTTTTTCTTTTTTTTTTTTTTAAATTTTATTTTATTTTACCATATTTCTTACAAAAATGAAAGAGCCCTGGGGTCTCCTTGGCCTGTAACAAGTCTGTGTTTCTGAAATGAGAAATATCTGTACAGAAGCAGGTTTTATTTATCATGTTATCTAATGGGGGGAAGAAAAACAATTGCCCAACAAGCAGAAAACGTGTTTCATGTTGTTAACTTCCAATTTACCCACTTTATGTTAGTTGCCTTATCTGGAAAGAGGTGGAAGTAATTTGTCTTTATTCTGTGGTAAAACAAGAGGTGAAGGCAGAGCTGGTCATTGTTCCAAGTGCCCTGCTTGCACAGGGCATTAATGCCAGGAGCCAGGTTGTACTTGCAAAGAAACAAGAGGTTTGGTTAAATTGGAAGAGACTATGGAGAATTCCAGTTCTTCAGGCACTGAGAAGAGTTGTCGTTTGTCCCCCAGGATCCTTGCAATTAGCTGTAACTCCTGTAGATCAGCTCCTGACGTGCATCCCCCTTGGGAATAAGGCATTAAACTTGTTCAGTTGGAAGCATCTTGTCGTCTCGCAGATCCAAATGCCAACACGTGTCTTGTCTGCAAATGTGTTAGGTGAATGCTGGATTCAGTTCTTAGTGTTGGTTTGATTTTAAGGGATGTGAAGTGGGAGGGAAGGTGGGGGGTGTTGGATTGGTCTGTGTAAGAGTTGTGTTTTCCTCTCCCATGGGGGACAAGAGGGAAGGAGCAGGTGAGCAGTGCTCTGAGGCACTGGTGCAAGCAAATCTGAGTTGGAGCTGGTAGGGCTGAAATTCCTTCTTTTCCATGTATTTGATTTCCTGGGACCCAGTTCCCAGTGACTGCAGCTTTTCAGCATCACCCGAGATACCCTCCTCTCCTTACCTGTGCTTTTGCAATTGGAACAGTGTTGTGGTGGATGGCAGCAATGCGTTAATAAAAAAAATGTATATTTTTAAGACAGGAGACGAAATAGCTTTTGAAAGAGTTTAGGGAAAACAAGAAAAGGCTTTGGAAAGACTCAAAATCATTCTGCACATCTCCTCTTGCTTTAGGTAGTCTTTGGGTCTGGCTGGATGCCGGGAGAGCAATCCAGAGAGGGAGGCTTTGCTCTGTTCCACCCTTGTGTTGTAAGGATGATTTTCTATTTTTATATTGAAGCATTATTGTTAGCTCAGGGTCAGCGTTACATTCAACTTTATATTTTCACACCAAATTGCTGCAAAGCTATAAAGGAGGAGTTTTCTTGGCTGGTATAAGCAATGCTGGAGGCTTAGTTTTACTAGAAGTAGCCAGTTATTTATTAAAACATGCTGTTAGTAGAGGCAGGGAGATTCTGGCTGGCTTATTTTTCTTTAGAAAATAAATCATGGAACCGTAAAATTGGGAAAATTCTCAATTTATGTGTGGGAAAAAATGGGTTGTAAATAGCGAAGTTGCCTTGCGAGGCATTGGAAAATGTGCTGATGCTTAGAAACTACCTCAGTTCTGAGGAATTTCCTTTCTAGCTTTGAGTGCTGTTACATTAACTTGGTAGAAGTGAATCTGGTTTCCAATATGTAGCTGAAAGGGTTATCCCTATAGACCTTGTTAGATTGTTTTTAATTTAGAGGGTTGAACTCCATCCAGCTGTTTTCTTTCAGCTCAGTTCCCTAACAAAGTGAATTTCTGCATTAAATATTGCTGATGGTTTCCATGACTCTTCCTGATTTGTTTGGTTTCATGGCATTTTCTGATTGCCCTTTAATTAGTTAAATGGTTGAGTTTGGATCCTGAAATAAACAAACCTTAGATGCACTCCCGTTGTAAATACATCACAGTGAGGGCTGCCTGGATAACCCCCCTGGCTTCCACCCAGCTGGCGAGTCAGCAAAGTTAAATGAACAAAAAGAAAGAAAAGCGAATTAAACTTCTTCAGCACTCAGAGAATGGGGGAACAAAAGTCCTTGTGTTCAGAGGGGCTGAATCTCCAACATCTTCCTTCTTGGCAGAAGTATTCATATGGAAGAAAGTTGCTTGTAAATGCTGCTTTGGAGCAGGTTTGCTCAGGGAAAAGAACCCATTTCTGCATTTCTGCTTACCATTTTACAACTGATTGCTTACTAATTGTCATTCCTTAGTTTGGTACAAGCCACCAATGCAAAGAGCTGCGGTTGGTTTTAAGTGTGTCCGGTTGACTTCATTAATAGCATCGGCGATCCTCTGCTAGATAAAGGGCAGATTTGTCACCTGGGGCTATAGGAAACGAGAGTAAACATCACTGTAGGATGATCAAAAGTTGTGTTCCTGCTTTGATTCTGTGTTTGTGTGTGAAATCAGCTTGTAAACTAAACCATATGGGTAGGGATGAGGCATGCTGCTGAGGCATGAGGAAGGCATGTGCTCCCTTCCTTCAAGTATCTCTTGTTTCCCACATAATCATTGGTATTATGAGGATGATTTAAAGAAAAATTCCTGGGCATAGAATTAGTAATTAATGGAATTGGGAATGAGCTTAAGGGCTGAAATGAAAAGCCCAGCCCTTGAAAGGCGCAGCCTTACCAGTCCTGTGCCTGTCCTGAACCACTGTGCTGGATCCCTCCTGCCAACCTGCCTCCAGCACAACACTGCAGGTAGCCGTGAAGGGATAAATAGAGCACATCATGGGTCTCCTGTAACCTCACGTTGTGCTGTCTGAGTGGTTGGAACAAATAACCAGGGCAGCAGGAAGTGTCCTCCTGCACCTTCCTGGCACAACCAACCCAGCTTTTGTCCTCCTGGGCTACTTGGTGCATTCATTCTGAAGGTGCAGTCTCTTGGTATTATGGAATGGTTTGGGTTGGAAGGAACCTTAAAGCTTCTCCAGCTCCAACCCCTGCCCCACGGGCAGGGACACCTTCCACTGGAGCAGCTTGCTCCAAGCCCCTGTGTCCAACCTGGCCTTGAACACTGCCAGCGATGGGGCAGCCACAGCTTCTCTGGACACCCTGTGCCAGCGCCTCAGCACCCTCACAGGGAAGAGCTGCTGCCTAAGAGCTCATCTCAGTCTCCCCTTTGCCAGGTTAAAGCTATGAAAGTCCCACAGCAGCTGGTGAAGAAGCAGCCGGGAGGAGGAGCACTGCACACAGGCTGGGTTAAGGCAGCATCCCTGTGCCAAAGCCACTGCTGCCTCCTCAAACACCCCTTCTCACCCCTGAAAAGACAACATGATCTTCAGCAAAGAACTGCCAGCAAATGTCCCTCTGGCAGCAAATGACCTCGGAGAGGACAGTGCCTGGCTCCTGCAGGCTGGTTCAGCTGCTGCCCACAGCCAGGGAATGTCATCTTGCAGGCAAATGGTTTAGCAGTGCTGCATTCCACAGCATTTTCTTTCAAGTGGCTGTGGGTGAATGATGTAAGGTACCTGCAAGCCCGTGCAATACTGGCATCTTTAGGACAACCTGAAAGTGAGCTCACCCATGAAATGGTTTGCATGTCTTGATAATGCTGTTTCAGGCATCGTGTTCTCTGGGTTTGGTTGGCTCTTTTGTTGCTGCTGCTGTTTGGTTTGTAATCCTCTGCTGTGGTTTGTTTGAGGGCTTGTAACAGTGTAAATTGCCTGGGAAGACACAGCTCTTTATGGGCTTGTTGTAATTCTGGGTCAAGTGTGCTTAAATTGCTGTAATTTGTATCTAATGGATTACATGGGTTGAGAGCTCTTTGTGTGACTGCTGGTGCGAGGAGGGGCTGCCCGTCCTGGAGGAGGGGAAGGCAGCCTGGGCATGGCCCATCCTTTTGTCCCTCGCTTGAAGGCATGGACCATCCTTTCCAGTGGTCCCTTGGGCTGTTAGGGAGAGCTGGGGACTTGGCCGGCCCTGGAAGGGCAGGCAGCCGTGGGGAAGAGTTTTTGGAGGATGCTGATGGCATGTACTAATATTGCATTGCCTTCCTCTCTTTACAGTCCATGTGCTGTAGCCTGGGTGCTGGTGGGTAGGTGGTGAAGATGGTTTTTTCTCCCTGAACCTGCTGTACCTCAACAGCCTTTGCCCTTCTGGGCTTCTTCCAGCCTGCTCATGGCAGCTTGCCCCATGTTCCTTGCTGCCTTTCCCCACATCTTTGCTTTTTGTGGTGGAGCCTGTTGTGTGTGCCCCATGTCCCAGCAGGAACAGAGTAACCCATGGACTTTGGTGGTCTCCCCTGCAATTCATTTCCATTTCATCCCCAACCAGAGACTGCTGCCAATATTAAAATGGGTTTTCCTTTAAAAAGCAGCTCTTAAACCTTATGTTGGCAAATCTGCCTCAGGTTTTTAAGTCATTTTGACAGCCAGGTAATGTTTCTGTTTCCCCAGTGGTTGCATAGAAGCTGAGTGGGTGCAGCTTCATTCCCATCATGAAATCTGGGGTGCCTGTGCCCCTCTTTCATGTGTTGTGGTAATACAGTTCCCGGAGTAGCTGCTCATCTTCCCATCGTGTCCGCTACATGTGTCATTAATTCATATAATCCGATGCAAATCAATATGCTAAACCCCTCATTAATTGCGTAACTGCTTTATACTAATGAGACTTAAAATCCTGGAGAAGTTTGAGGGGATTTGTTTCCCCTCCAAAGGGCTTCGCAAGCTATTGTCAGCCCTACAATGGCTGGCCCTTGGCTGGGCGGGTAATTGCCTCGTGACTGTATTTGCATTGACATAATGGTGAGGATGTTAGCAGGAGTTAAGACATCTCCTCTTTTCCTCTGAATAGGAAAGTCCAGGATTAGCAAGGTGGAATGCATTCGGCTGCTGGCAGCGCACTTGTGTAGGGTGGCAGCTCTTCACCTATAACTTGGCTCTTGTTGGAATTTCCATTAGAAACCTGCTTTTTATAAGCCCAGCCATAAACCCCAAGCCTGCTGCAAACTTGGCATGGTAGGAATTGGCCAGGCTTTTATTTTTACTGGTGGGAAGAACTGATGATTATTTTTAGAAGAAATTGTTTCGTCTGTGAGGTTTAATGGGTTGAAATGCTGTTTTGGCATTCACAAGCCTGCAAAGCAGCTCTGTTGAAAACCCCATTTAGCATCATCAATAATACCCTAATGCTGAGGATCCCCAGGGGGAGGCAACTGAAACAATAGCCGCAATCCTAAAGCTAATTGTGGTACATGTTGAGCCGTTTCCCCCATGCCGGTGCCACACACATACTTGCTGTCTTGTGCAAGAGGCAGATCTGAGCATGGTTAAGTCCACAGGAGGCATTTCACTGACGTTAACAGGGGGTGCATCTGTGTTTCCAGGGGCTTTTTAATGCCGGCGACATAACAGATACACAGCAACTGCATTGCTGCAGTAGGAAAACTATTCTGATTTAACCAAAAGCCTTCCTTTATATTTCTTTTTATGGCCGCATTCGTCTGCATCCCTGTTAGAGTGTCTGTGTCAGAGCTGGTATGTACAGTCCTAAATAAATCGAACCCTTTCTGGCAGGGTTCTGGATGCAGCTTTCAATGCATGTGTTTTCACACCACCCTCTGATGTTGGGCTGAGTGGCCCTGTTTGCAGATGAGGAGCTGAGCTGGGCACGCTGATGAATGCATGGGATAGTGGAGTAAGAGGAAAAGTGGCTCTCACTTCAATAGCTGTTGTTTGCTCTGAATTTCCCAGGTACTAGCATAGGCCACACTGCTTTCATGAGGATGCTTCAGGTAGAATGTCTCAGAGAATGAGACAAGGAGATAAACTGGGAGAGGATCCAGTGCCTCCATGTCTTGGGGCAAGTGGGGACTCTAGCTGGCATGTGATGGATTTGCTACTTTTGCTTTTCCCATAGGAAAAAAATAACTGAAATTTGGAAAAAAACTAAAAATGAAAATGCATAATCACTGTTTATTAATTATGGAGTTCTTTTGGTTGGTTGTGCAGTCAAAACCACTTCAGTGTTCAATGAGGATTTGGTGCTCCAAAGTTGTGGTGGAACTGTCAGGTTTCAGCAGGAACAATTAGGGATCAGTGTTGGAGAGCAAAGGGCTCTGGGCTAGCCAGAGGCCAAGAGAGTTCCTATGACAAAGAAGCTGTTGTCTTTGATCAAGGTCTTCCGGAGCCTAGCTGTCTGAAAATAATGAGCCAGATAAATTAGGTGTGTTCTATTCCCTGTGTGTTCCATGTGAAGTAACCCTGACATTTGGCTTACTAGTGAAAGAGATTGTCTGTTGTCAGACACCCCTGCTCACTGCTGCCCGCCTGGAGAAGGCCCCTCTGGAGGACATGGAAAGGGATGTGCTTTGCACAGATAAAGGGCAGGAGGAGCTGTCAGGAGCCTTGTGCTGACACAGGGGTGGGGATGAGTCCCCAGTGAGCTTGTGGTGGAGGGGTGCAAGGGTGGGTGCATGTTTCACTGCCAACTGGTGGTTAGAAAAGGGGTACAAAGTCCCTTCCTAGGACATGTGCTGCATCACACTGGGGGAGGCTGGGCATGGGGGAGTTTGTGGCTCATCCAAGAGCTCTCAGTACAGTGCAGCTGACAGGCAATGGGTTAGAAATGAGAGGGAGACCTGAGATGGGCAGCACTTGAGCTGCATCTCTGCCACTTACTTGCTTCTTGTCCTTGCTTTCCCTCTATTGTTTAAGGTACATTAACTGCAGGTCTGTATTAGCAGATTCTGTCCTGCTAGGGGCTGGTGCTCGCATGTTTTGGCCCATGCCCCTGTGCTGGTTTTCTCTGTGACATGGCACAATTCCCATCCAAAGGCAGCAGGGCTGCAGCATTTCCTCTCATTGGCCACCTTTGGAACAGCCAGTGCACAGGCCCTCTCTAACCACGCTCCCAGCAGAGCCATGCTCACCCTGTATGTGATTCTTCCCACCTTGTTTGAATCCTGCTGGGGTGAGAGCTTTTCATTTGCAGCTCGGATGGGAGGGAGCTGCAGCTGGGAGCAGAGCAGCCAGGTTTGTCCATGGGTTTTGCACTGCACCCTCAGGTGATCACAGGAACCAGAAACTAATTTGAGGCTTCTGGAAAGGAAAAACTCCTCTGCTAAGATTTGTAATGTTGCATTGCAAAGGGTGATTTGCTCCTTTCCTCTGTTTTGTGCCCTTGCTGCTCACATGCAGAGCATTAAAGAAGCAGGACCCCCAGCTGGGAGGAGTTGCTAAATGTATACAATTGTGAGGTGCATGGAAAGCTTGTGTGAAACCATAATCAAACCTGTGTATTAGTCCTGTCACAATGGATGGGGAAAGAAATGGATTTCATCCTTTGATTTCCAAAAGCATTAGAGGGGGGTAAACTGCACAATAACCCAAACCCCTCCAGCCCCAGTGCCAGTGCCACATGCATGTGGGTTGGGTGAGCCACTGCAGGAGGCCTCCTGGGAGATGCAGGGATGAAGGTTGTGTGGAGAGGAGCAGGACTACAGCACAGAACTGAGCACAGGAGCAGCCCTGGCCGTAATGAACCCAAGCTCCTTACTGTGCAAGTAAGCAATGAAATGATGTCTCTGCCATAGGAGTGGGGATCAGACGGTGCGCTTCCTCCAGGAAGGTGAGGATTTCGGGGACCTATGTAAGCAGCCCCAGGGGTTAACCTCACTCAGTGAATCTGTGGATGGTGGATTCATGGCTCTCCTATTCTGAGCCCAGCTCTGAGACAAGGGAGTGGTTTTAATGAGAGCACATGAGCTAAAACTGGTCTGTGTTTGCTTTTCCTTTCAAAATTAGTGGCAGACTGTGGCTGTTCAGGTTGCTATTTTAACTGCTCCAGATGTCAGGCTCTGCTCAGCCGAGATCAATGCGTAATCCAAAGGAAATACTATTAATTTCAAAGGAATGTGGTCAATATTTAAACGTTTTGGATCTTTTAAATATGTAGACTGTGGTAGTGGTCTAGCTGGGCTTATTAACTCTGCTTTTGGAGCAGTGATTCTATTAGCATGAATTAATGTCTATTAACATTATTGATTTTCATTTGTTGTAACATGTGGGCCTGTAACGATATTGGTTATTTTAGACATTCTCCAAGGCTGTACTGAGTCGGGAGCTGTTGGTTTAAGGCCTGATCCCACAAGCTTTTATCCTTCCATTTCCTACTTAAACCCTGACTTAGCTCCAAGCCTGCATAGCAGCTCCTGCTGACTCCAGCAGCAGTCGGATTGAACCTGCTCTGGGTTTTGCTTCATCCAGCCCAATGGCTTTAGCTTCATCAACAGGGAGACTGCTGCTGCTTGCATGGCCAAGGTGGATTTAACCCTCCAAGCATAGCAGTAGCCACCATGAAATATCCCCTTTGCTTTATCTTCACCTCTTTCTGCTAGTTCACTATTACAATGTGGAGCCAACCTGGCTCTTAGACCCATAACCTTCAGTAGCGATGAGTGGGTTGGACCTGGTCTATCTATTAACCTCTATTTCTAAATCAAGCCCAGATAGACCAGTTTCCACCCTGTCCTCTGACTTTTTATGCCCATAAAATGTATGGAGTGCTTCTAAGTCAAGGAGTTGGTCATGAGGAATGGGATCTTCTTGAAGGTTTTGTTAAAGGTATGAGGAAAAAATGGAAAGCTTTAAGAACAAAAAGTTGTCTCTTTTAAATCAGGATGAAAAACAATGGCAACTTCCAGAGTCAGAAATGGATCTGGTTTTCAGCAAAACAATAAGTTCATAACTCATTTTCTTAACAAGAGATCTGTTTTCAATAGCAGTTAAAATATTTTGCTTGTAGAGGTCACACATTCTTGGAGAACAACATGGTTTTGGGGTTAAAAATATATTTTTAAAGCCAAATGATTTCCATTTAGCAGCAACAACAACAACAAAAAATGTTTGAAATCCATGGTGAAATTACAGAAAAGTTGCACAAGAAGAAAATTCTGATCAGCCTGGATGTATTTTTGGAAAAAGTAGGGGCTCAGGGAAAAAAAAAAAACCCAACCCAAAACGCAAAAGATCTTGTTCTGCGTCAGAGAACGTTCTCAATGGAAGGAAACCTTTTGGTTCCTTTGTCTGCAGAAACCTCACCCTTCGTGTCGAAGAGAAGTGTTTCTTGTTACTGGGTGTTTGCCTTGCAAGAAGAAAATGTTTCTGTGGGAGATGTTTTGCATTCGAGTGATGCCAGAGAGTCAAAATGTGGAGCTATATTGGCTGTAAAGAGCATGGGCCGATGAAGCTGGAGCAATTCAGCTGGAAGCCTTGGTGGAAATGGGAGATTTCCCCTCCTCAAGGCAAGCAGGGATTTCTGATTTCTGGATAAAGCCAGGCTCTTTCTGGGTGGGAAAAATCCAAGGCAGGGGATGTATCAGCCTGTATGAACGTGGGGCACAAAGGCTACGATTGTGGTGAGGGCAATGGGACCATCACCATCCCCACTGCCCTGGAGGGCACATCTGGAGTGCACATCTGGTGCTGTGCAGGCCTGCCCACGGAGGACACTGTGCTATTTCTGCCTCTGTGCACTAGATGGCATTGCCAACTTAGCTACTGGGAGCGGGCTTGCGCAGGGCTGTGGGCAAGGGGCTCACTGGGCACCCTGACCCTGCTGCCTGCTCCAAGAGCATCCTGTTGGGTAGGGCTTGGTGAGCATCCAGAAAGAGGCCAACATGAAACCTGGAGAGGGGCTTTGGACAAGGGGAATGGCTTTAAGCTGCCAGAACAGGGGAGACTGAGATGAGCTCTTAGGCAGCAGCTCTTCCCTGTGAGGGTGCTGAGGCGCTGGCACAGGGTGCCCAGAGAAGCTGTGGCTGCCCCATTGCTGGCAGTGTTCAAGGCCAGGTTGGACACAGGGGCTTGGAGCAAGCTGCTCCAGTGGAAGGTGTTCCTGCCTGTGGCAGGGGTTGGAGCTGGAGGAGCTTTGAGGTCCTTTCCAACCAAACTGCCACTGGCTGAGCACACAGCAAGAAATAGTCTTTGCTGCTGCTGCAGGTGAGTTGGACAAGCATGAGTGGGGCCAGGTCACTGACATCTTAAAAAGGAACCTGAATACCAGAGACATCAGGATCACCTCTTGGTCCTGCGCTCTGGCTATTCCCTGTTGTCATTTCTGGTAAGGGTCTTGCACCCATTCTCTGTGTCCCAGTTTCCCACCCCGCTGTGCATACTGGGATCATTAACACTGAAGCTGAATGGAAAGCTGTGGAAAGAGCATCCTGAGTGGTGGCTACCTAGTTCCTTGGGTATGGCAGCTGGCACTGAATGCCTGAAAAGATGCCAAAACAGAGGAATTGCAAACCTGCGAGTCTTCCTAAACTGTCACTTGCTCCTTGTACTCTAAGCTGCTTTATAAGGGACAGAAGTACTTTGCTGCTATTTGTGTGCTCTTTTATCCCTACACCAAGTATAGCAAGTGTCAATAAAGCAGGGGGGATGCTTGGGGTGGATCTGCAGCACAGCCGTATCCCTGGAAGCACGAACAGCATCCATTCCAGAGCAGGTTCTCCGGGGACCCACACAGCCTTGAGGTGCTGACTAAAGTGGGAACAAACAACTGGGGCTGCTTGGTGCCAGCCCTGAGGCTTCACTGGGACAAGTGCATTATTGTTTGTACCCTGCCTTGAAGTTTCCCTTGAAAACATAACCCTGAGAAGCATTCAAGTAAAGCAGAGTTCCTGTTTTCCCAGGTTGTCAGCAAGGGATATGCTCCTCTACAAGGGTTTGCCATCCCCAGTTTGTGTCTTTCCAGGACTGACCCTGGCTTGTTTTTCATCCAGAGTTCCCTTCAGTTGCCTGGGGTGTCTGTACAAGGCACTGGTGTGTGGCTGCCAATAGATCCAGTGATCAACAACTGTGTTATTCATGTTGTGTTTGTGTCTCAGAAGTATCCGTGTGACTTTCCAAGCTGCTTGGCTACGTTATCAGTGTTGGCGTTGCAGAAATGGTCATGATAAACCTGCCCTTGGACAGCAAGATCAGTGTTCCTACTGCAACCTCTAAAAACTAGTGATACAGGAGGCTTCAGGATGCAACCGTCGGCTTGCAAAATGCTTCCCTCTGCTTGTGAGTGTGTGTTTGGTTGTGCGGAGCTGCTCGCAGCGCTTTGGGTGTTCAAGTTTCCATGGAGAGGGAGCTGGCTGCCTTTCCTGCCCAGGAGATGCAAGGCTTGGAGCAGAGCTGCTCTTGGAAAATGAAGCATTTGTGCTCAGTGGAGCTTCCCGGAAGGAGGACTTGGCCTGAGTGTGTTGTTTGGGCCATTCCAGTGCTGTCAATCAGCAGTTCTTGCCTTGTTTTGTATGAGATATACTTTGTAAGATCTTTGGCAAGTCACTTCTCTGTCTCTGTTCCTCCCTGTGGAAGAGTAGAAATAAAACCTTACCTGCATCAAAGAACTTGGATCGCTTGGAGCTGAAAGTGTTACTGCAGGACTCTCCCCTCCTATTAACCCTCTGCTTTACTGCACCACTGGCCACACCAGCGTGATGTGTTGCCGTTTCTGATGGATTAACAATTGTCTTAGGAACCAAAAGAATCTACCATTGTAAAGCATGTGTATTTGCTGCCACTGCCTCATTTGACTAACCTAAAACGCAGTTCACTCCTTGGTATTCCTGCAGACCTGGATAATGTGACAGGTTGAGAGAGCCAGAACATCTGTATTGAGGACTGTGAGGTGGTCAGGAAATGATCATTTTTACTGTGCACTCAGGAAAGAAATCTCATTAGATTCATGTGATCTCAAACCAATTATATTCCCTGCACAAAAGCCAGACCTCAAGCAGTGCAGCCTTTATCATTAAGGCAATGGAAATAAAGCAGCAGCATCTGTAACATCCTGAATGGATGAATTAGGAAGCATATGCATGGGCATAATCCTAGAGACTACTCTAAGCAAAAGTGATTGTAGAAGGAGGGTAAAAGAGTATGTCAAACTCTTCAGCTTTAATAAAGGAATCAGTTATGTGTATGCATAAGTTGGAGTGTCAGTATCCGAATGTTGTGATTGCACCAGTCACTCTGAGTGGTGTCCATCTGCTAGGTAAGGAACAGTGAGATAGTCACGTTTGCAATTTAGACTGTGTGAGCATTCAGCTGGCCCTCACATGCCAGCCTGGACTTACTTTCATTGCATGTTACTCATCATCTCTAGATGAGACTTCCTTGGAGGCTGCAGGACCATGTTGTGACTTCATTTGGAAGGGTAGGTTAGGAACTCTCCCAAAGGTCTCACCCAAAGCTTCCCACTGAACTCAGATGATTCCCAGTAATGTATTTCCCAGTCAGGTCCAGGCACTGTGCACTGATGCATCTTCCCACCTGCGCTGCTGCCAGTGGCTCCTGAGCCATCTCAGCACTTCAAAGCATATGGTGGCAGGCCAGGGAGGTCAGCAGTGTTTGCAGCCTGTTGCAGTGGAGCTCCCAGGACTTCATGGAATCACAGACTGATGATCCTCACCATGGTCTTTCCAATTCAACCATCAGTTGGAGATGGACTATGAGAATGATAGTGTGCATTGTGACTTCTGCATCACTGTGTCAGTGGCGTGAGTGGTTTCTGCTGTAGGGTATGTTTGCAGGCACAGGCAATCTTTAGAAGTTAAAAGAAATGCCCATGGCAGGGGATGGGAACTGGATGACCTTAAGGTTCTTTCCAACCCAAACCATTCTGTGATTCTATGATAAATTCAAATAAAGATTTAGAAACTTATAGGATCCTAAATTGTGCCTCCTTGCAGCACTGTTCAAGAGTAGTAGCACAGTGGGTTTTAGATTCATTTATACTGATTTTTAGTGATGTATTACATTTGTGCTATTCTGAAAGGGTGTAAAACTGCATCATTCTCAGATTATAAGCAGTCTTCATTGTCTTTGTTATGGACATGACTTTGTGTTGAAGGATGGTGTCCATTTGCTGCTCAATGACACACACCCTCGTCCCTCCCACCCCTCTACGTAGGGTTTCTAAGCAGAGGAGCTGGAACAGGTCTGGAGGCTCCTGGTGCTGTTCCCCTGGAGAAGCTGCGCTGCAGTTTGCTCATCTGTCAGCATTATGAACTCTGTTGTAAGTGCAGAGCCAGCTCCATCTAAAGCTGGGGGCTGATGTTGGTGCTTTCATGACAGAATTCATACCTTAGAGTATGTTTCAGAGTATGCTGGAGACATGAATCTGTCTTTCAGTGTGTGAGCTCTAGCTCAAAATTACAGCTAAATCTTTCCAGTTTAGTGTTGAGGTGAAGGTTTAATTATCAAGGAAGGAAGGAAGGAAGGAAGGAATCTTAAGGATATGGCACTGAACAGTGGGGTTTATCTCAGTGGATTTTGTTTGTAACCTCCTTGTGGAACTTAACAGAAAATTAGATCTCTGCCACTGAATTCTTGGAGGCATTAGAAAACACTGTGGAGAAGATCTTACCTTCCATCAAATTCCACTCCAGTGACTTCTAAAGAATGCAGCTGTTCCACTCTTTTTGAATCCTGTCAGACTTTTCCATAGGGGATATTTCTAGTTTTGCAAACGGTTTCCCATCAACTCAGTGAGGAGGGGAATAAACCATAGACATAAGAAAGGCATTTTGTCTTGGGGGAAGTCTTGTGTGCTCAGCTGGAGCCCTTTCCTGCAAAGCTGCTCTCCCAAGGCTCAGGGAGCTGCTAAAGTTCCCATGGCCGCTCCTTCGCTCTCTGCACTGGGGGCCCGGGATGCTCTCCCTGGGTGAGGATAATGTGGTTATGTTGTGCTACATGCGCAGGAGTGATGCGGGTGGATATCCAGGGCTAGAGCCCACAGGGACAGCAGCCAGGAAACCTCCCCCGTGCCCCCAAAATCACCATGCTTAAAAAAGCAAAAATATAAGAAATATTCCAAGGAATACATTTAGCTTTGGTTTTTGGCTGGTGGTGATTTTTCAGCCAGGGAAGCCACTTTGGTTCAATTTCAATGGCCTCACTGTGGGCAATGAATAGATCTCCCTCCTCCCCCTGTGACCAGTACACCTATCCTGGCAAAGAAGCTTTCCTACAACGAGTTGTCCTTTTTGGCTGAAGATTTGCCAAATCTGGTCCTAGCCCAAAAGATTGTTGCTTAAAGATCTAGTCCAAATCCAGCCAAGTGAGCTGCGTAAGGAAGAAAGATTAACATATGGGAAGGTTTGCAGCTGGGCCCATCAAGGAGCTGACTGACTGACTATCTGCCCCAGCCCAAAGACCAGCCAGATTGAGAGAGTTACTGGGATGTTTTGCCTTTCCATTACCTCTACCCAAGTGATTGGGATTTTGGCTTCACCAAAGGATGACAACACATCGTGTGACTCTGGTAGCTTATGGTGTTTATTTGGGGAAGGATGGAAATGGGCTCCAGTGGCAAAGGTATGAGAAGTATTGTATCATACAATCCCAGCCTGGTTTGTGTTGGCAGGGACCTCAAGGCTCCTCCAGCTCCAAGCCCTGCCACAGGCAGGGACACCTTTCCCTAGAGCAGCTTGCTCCAAGCCCCTGTGTCCAACCTGGCCTTGAACACTGCCAGCGATGGGGCAGCCGCAGCTTCTCTGGGCACCCTGTGCCAGCGCCTCAGCACCCTCACAGGGAAGAGCTTCTGCCTAAGAGCTCGTCTCAGTCTAGTTTGAGAGCAAGGTTTTCCTTGTGCTTTTCCAAAAGAGCTGTGCAGGATGCTGACTGCAAAGTTAAAATGAAAGACATCTTGTGGTATGCGTTGGGGTTTTTTTTTTCCTTCTTTAAATACATCCATACATATGGAGGGGAAGGGAGAGCTTTTGGCTGGTGGCTTTGGGCAAACAGAAGGTTGCCCCAGCAGCACTGCTTGCAGGTCAAGGAAATGAATAATGGAGCTAAACCAAGCTTATTAAAACAGAGCTGGATGTGCAGGAGAATCGTGTTTCCTGAGGGTTCTGCTGCTCCTGGGTGTGGTGGTCTCTCTTGGCCGGCGTTGGGCTGAGCTCACCGATGGGCGGTCACCATGTACCCTGCTTGGTTCTCAGCACGCAGGGTGGGGTGTCTTATTGAACCAGATATCTTAGAGCCCCAGAGGACTACAGGCTGCCCTTCATCTTTCTCAGTGTCAGCACTAGTACTGTATTCCTTCCTTTTATCTGGGATCTTTTTACTTGAGAATGCTAACCAGAAATGCATGCTTTCCAGTGCTTCTCTCTGAAATACTGCTGACAGGCTTGCAGGCAAGATAATGGGCAAACAGGACCTCATGGGAATGGTGAGCCTTTACCTGCAATGCCCTGGTGCGAGCATGGTTGGGCTGGGGAGCAGATTCTTGCATCACATGGATGTTGGAAACAAGAGCTCTTACCATTGCTGAGCTCCTTGAGGGAATGTTGTAGTTGTATTTTCCTCTCCGTGTTTCTCATGCTGCCCCAGCTTTGCTCTGGTTTATCTCTATCCTATGGCAGGGGGGCCCAAAGCTTGTGCTGCCTGGATGGCATACTCTACCAGCAGCTCCATGAGAATACAGCATGCTGCCTCTTCACATGCCCAAGGAACATTCTCCTGCCTTTGAGTTTTCACATGGTTTCATAAGAAAATGGTGCTTAGGTAAAAAAAGGAAAAGCTTTTGACCCAGTTGCCTGATTTCAGACCTGTTTGATGTGTGTGTCAGTATCCCATAGGAATTAGGCTTCTCTAAATCTCCTGAAAACAAGTAACAGGGTGGTAGTGAGGGACTCTGGTCGCTGTGGAGAGAAGGCTGTAGTGTGAATCTCAATCTCAGTTAGCTGCTTTCAGAAAACCCACAAGAAAAAGCTGCAGAAAACTGGGTTTTTAACTCAATTTAATTGCTCACAGGTCTGCTTGTTTCTCTTGTACGTGTGCCTGCAAACAAGACCTACATCTATCTTTCCCTCTTTCTATTTCACACTTTTTCACCTCGTGTTGAAAATGAAATGTGTTGCAGGCAAGATACTCACCTCTCCACAGGACTGATGTGAGGGTAAGAAAATGACAGCAAGAGAAGCTGGAGATAGTTGAAGGAAAACCTCAGGTCAAGTCTAAATATCAGCATAGATGTGATGTCCATACCCAGCCAGGGAGCAGGAGTGGTGCTGAGGCACATTTGGGACTTAGTCATCTCTGAGCCATTTAGCACCTTGTGAGGATGTACAGAAAGAGCATTAACAATGAGTCTGCTGCCATTCAGGGTATCTTGAGTCACTGTGGTTTAAAAAATGAATTATCATATAAATAGCCACTCAGGAATCTCAGCCCAAAGACCACAGAATCTCATCAGTGCAGAGCTCTTTTGGCTTGTGTAGAACCATGTCTACTTGTGGAACGTTTTTTGGCCACATGTTGCAAAACCGCTTCCTATTTAAACAAAATACCATAGGAAAAGAATGAAGTCTATTGTCAGTGACAACTGCTGGTGGTTTCCTGGTGCCTCTCATTCCAAGAGGCTGAGCAGATCCTAACTGGATTTTGCATCCTGTCTTTGCTGAACCCACCCCAAGATGCTGCTGCCTTGTGGGGACCAGCACCCGGTACCCTGATTGCCCAGAGGCATGAGGTGAGCAGGAGAAGCACATGTTTGGTATAACACACTTTCTGCGTAGTTTTAGTTGAAGACTGGTGGGTTTTGAAAAGCCAGAGGTTGAGAACAAGCAAATGGTTGTGCTCCTGCAGTTGAAAACTACCACTGTGGTTTTCCTTCGCAAGCCACACTCTCATGAATGGCATCCTGTCCTGCTACCCTAAAGCAGAGCAGAACATGACCCATTTAAATCGGGGGACTGTATAACATGAATACGTGTCAAGGTGTTTGTTACAGGCCTATTGCCCTCTCCCAGTGCTGTGGATGGAAAACAACAACATTTTCACTGAGTAATGGGAGCAGGATCAGATACCAAGAGTGAAAATCCTCTCAAGAAAACTGTTGTGGGTGAACTGCAGCCAGCCAACTCGAAGATAACCGATCCTTGGGTTTTCCCACTGTGCAGGTTCCAGCTAATAAACAGCTGATTTGTTCTGCTTCTCGTTGGGTTTGTTTGCTTTATTTGCTTATTTGTGACTTCCCTTTAGGAAAAAGCAGAGCCTGGGGGGTACAGCAGTGCCACCAGAGCCTGTGGGACATGGAAATGACCCTTTCAACAGGTCTGTTCTCAGGCATTCAGCAAAGGTTTGCAATCCCAGCACAAAACGTGCGAATGATGTCTGTATCACAAAGACATTTTCCCAGCATGGCTGAGCTGGGATGTGAAACAAGCAGATTGTCTCAGGAGAAGGGAGTAAATCCTTGGAAGTGTTCTTTTCTTAATGTTTTATTTGAAAAGTACCAGAGTGACCTTTTCTTGATGCTGCTTTTTCTTTCTTTCTCTTTGTAAAAACCTTTGCAGGGTTGTGATTAGCAAGATAATGAATCCCATCTGCTTTTAATCAATTCCTTCCTTTTCTTCCAAACCTTCCTAACTTCTAATATTAATGGAAACAGATTTGAATGCTGGAAGGGGCTGCTCTGGAGCGCGCGTGGGTATTTACTATGTGCAAAGTGAAATTGCACAGGTTTATTTCATGGGGTAGGGCATTTGACAGGTGCAATTTTTCTTCTAGATGTGTTGCATGCCTGTTTTATAAACCCAAATGCAGACTGACACATGCGGGTATAATTCTGCATGGAAATGTTAAGAGGAGGAGGTGACCTCTCACATGAGAGCTGCTGCCCAAGCCCTTCCAAAAGGGCTGGCTCTTACATATCACTGCAGTGATACAACTGGGGGGAAAATGTGGTTTACAGGTAAAGCAGGGAAAGAAAAGGATGCTTTTGAGGAGGAAAGTGATGCCATGATAATTTCAGTGTAACCCCTCATTTTGCTCTGCCAAATATCCAAATGGGACTCACCAGTACAGCTTTCTCCGTGCCTATGCATCCAGATTTGCATTGTATTAGTTTGTTTTGGAAGCTGAAAAGATTTGAATTTATCCCCTGTCAGGCCTTGCCTTGGATCAAGCCGTATTTTTTCTCTCCTGGATAGGACTTGGTTTGATTTGTGCTTTACTCCTAGGTTGGAATCAATCATCTTACCACTCTAAAGGTTCTCGGTAATAGGCATTCCTGGGATGTTTTCTTGATTGGGTTCAAGGCATTGTGTGTTCCCATCTGTCCTGGCTGATTACGAACCTGCTCTGCCAGCTAATGCTGGCTGGGAAAGCTTTTCTTTCATGCATTGGTCCAAACTGGGCCCTGAGAACAGAAATCACTGGTTCTACCACAACCATGTCCAAACCCATTGTGATTGTGATGAGAAGGTCCAGGCTGGGGTGCTCATGGATGGTGGTGTTCCTGATCATGGAGTGGGTGCACAGTGCAAATACTCAGAGAGGCCATGGGTGCTTTGTCCCAGAGAGCTTAAACTCTAGAAAGACAAGAGGAGCTGAGAAAGAGCTGAATGAGAATCTTCAGGGACTTGGGATCTGTGGTGTAACCAGAAGTGATGCTGAATGAAGGCTCTGGTTTACCCCCAAAGACCTGCATGGGCCAGCGTAGGCATAGGGCTGCTTGGGTTATCAGCTCAGACCAAACCTAGAGATGTTGTTTGCCCTCATAGTTCCTACAGGGAAGTTGTACCGTGATGAGAGTCTGTGTGTGTAATAACTGATGATCCTGTTTACCTCCACCAACATGCATGTGTTTTTCCTGCTCCTAGGGACTTCTGAGAAGCTCTGGTTTCACTTTGGAGAGGGCACTTTTGGGATGCCTCAGGAAAATGCCAGCTTCTTGGCTTGGTGCTGATAATATGCATACGAAAGCATAAAGGCCATGAGCGGCAGGATCTCCATATCCCATCCCTGCACAGAGGATGCTCCCGCTCTTCCTGTTGGCACTCAGGTGCTGCCAGCCAGTCTGCAGTGTGTGAAGGTCAGGAGGAAATAATAGCTCCTTTTTGTAAGGCTGTGTAAATGAAAGCAAGGGGTGGGGAAGAGAAGGGAACAAAACTGGTTGTGGTTTGCCAACAAACCTACATCTGACACCTCCAGATTGCTCACAGGGGCACTTGTTAATGAAAAGACCCCTTACTCTGAGCTTAGACTTAGAGCTCCCCTTGCTGCCCTTCTCCTCTGCAGCTCCAGTCAAGGTGGGTGTGGAGCTTGGACCTTTCCCAAAGTCAGTGTTTCTGGTCCCGCTGAGGCTGTCCTGGCTCACCGCGATGTCACCATGCGGGAATGTGCTTCTCTGCACTGGGACATCGCTGGCCAACACCAGATACCCTTCCTTCCTGCCTGCTCCCATGGTGGGGATTATTGCTTTTGGCTTCTCCTGGCTTTGAAAGGCATCCAAAAGAGCTCAGCTCTCACAAGCTGGGAGCAGAGACAGAAAAGCCTCTCCCTGCCTCACCTGGTTGTGGTTATTCAGCTCCCTCCCTTCACGCTTCGGCACAATAATGGCCTGAAAGTAAAACAAGAGGCAAAGTTCTCCCCCTGGCTCAAAGCACTGAATGAAACCCAGCCAGCGCTGCCTATTGAGACAGCATCAAGACAAATGTCAACTTTAACAGAAAGAGGCTTAAATGACTGACACAGAAAGGAATAATCTCGGATCTGTTTTCCAGGCTGCTCCCCATCATAGTTGTGCTGCAGACGGAGACAATTTTCAGTTCCCCAAGGAGACTGTGTAGCCAAAAAAAGATACTTGGTGGTGATATGCTATAAGACTAGGTCATGAGAATGGATGTTTGGAATAATGACAGAATTCATTATAGGCAAACTAAATTAAGAGAGTGTCTTGAGAAACATATGGGGAGGAAATTGCCACTGAAGCCCTGCAAAGTGTAGCTTTATTTCTCATTGTACTGGGCTCTCCCAAGGCCTCCATGAAACAGGACAGGGGGTTATAGGAGTTGTTTTGTGGCAACTCTCTGAATCAGTTGCCTTTTTGTTTGCAGAGAGGGGGCTGTTATGGCTATTTGCCTCTGAATCTTCCAGAAAAGTCATTAAGGCTTATAAATAAAGGGATTGAAATGAGAATATAGCCACCTTCTGCCCAGAAGTAGTAAATAATGCGCTAGTTGGTGTTTTCTTAACCTTGCTCAGACCTTAGCAGTGAAGCGGGTTGGAACATAGGTGCTGCACTTATCCATCCCAAGCAGCAAGAGCATCCCTGTCTGCCTTTACTTACTCACATTCCTCTGGAGAAGAAGGGTTGGACTGGGACAAGATTTTAAACTCATGGAACAGCTGGAGTGTGAGGAGAAGTCCTGGAGAAGGACTTGGGGGTGTTTGAGCAACCTGCTCTAGTGGAAGGTGTCCCTGTCCATGGCAAGGGGTTGGGATTGGATGAGCTTTAAGGTTCCTTCCAATCCAAACCAGTCTGGGTTCATTCTTTAGAATGATTCTATATTTTAGGGTAGAATTTAGTAGGAAACAAGAGCCTGGAGAAACACAAGATGAACAACTGAGTAAAGTAGAAGTTACGGGAAATGAATATTTGCATTTATATCTATTTGCACACAACATATAGGCAGCACCTCTATGTACTAAGAAGGAATGAAACCATGTCACAAATCTAGAGCAGTGTTTGCCCAGAGCATAGTTCAGGAAAGGTGGAGGGATGCTTTATGTAACCAGCACCAGTTCGACTGGCATCTACCCTGTGCTATGTACCAACAAATGTGGTCCCAGATTCAATTAGTGAAGAACTGTAGAACTGAGAATTAATGTGGAGCATTATGGAAATAGGTCTTTTTTCCAAAGAAATCTGTTTTCATTCTTTGTCTCCCCAGGATCTGTAAATCAAGGTGACAGGGGGGCATGACACATTCTGAAAGATATTTAGCTTAATATTTCAGGAGGTTCCAGCAGTGGGACATGGCAAAGAGGTTAAGAACAAGCTAAAGATGTGACCTTAAAAAGGGGCTTAATGGGGGTCTATCACAGTAGCCTCCCTGGGTCTGGAAGAGAAGTTCATAGATCATGAAAGTACTATTGGGTTTCTGTCTTTTGTTTTATTTTAGATCCAAAGCCCTTTTAGAGTTGAAAGGGTTTGGGACTTGGTCCATTGGGAATTAAAATTGCATATATATTGGGTGTGATCTTCAAAGGCCTTTTCCAGCCTAGTTGATTCTATGATTAGCTATACGTAATCATATCTATATGTATGCACTATATATGTATTCTTTTTGCTAAGTGTTGGCACTTCAGCTGCCACTGAGTCCAAGACCTTTGGGGAAGGCTCTGCCTTCTCCTGGGTGGTTTGGGAGGCAGAGAGTGAGACAATGGGCTAACCCCAGGTTTTCTGTCTGTGCTTAAAAGGATTTGCCCCTGCGGCTAGCTCTGATGCGGTGTGGAAAAGGGAAGGGATGGGGAAGCTCAGAGGAGCTGACAGAGGCAGAAAAAGGGTGTGAAATTCTCACTATCTGGTGTGTCTCCTTTGATGTGTCACGCAGAGATTGTGCAGGCACTCAGATGGGAAGGGGTTAACTCGTTTCTCAGTAACCATTGAAACGGGGGCTGTTATGGTCTATTTAGGCAATGATCTGTTACAATATCAATGGCATTTTCAGTGGCAGTGTCTCCTATTCTTCTATTGAAGCCACAATAGCTTTGGAAGTTCACGGCCACGGCAGTCTCAGGGACAGATTTCTGTTCATTTTTCTTTGTTGTGAAGATTTTTTCTTTCTTTTTTTTAAAGTAAATTAACTCACACAAATGCGAAAGAAGCATCAAGTGTGTGACCTTTAGACAAAAAAGCGTCAGATTTGTCATTCTCTCTCCTTCACTTATGCTGCTGCTCTCAGCAATGCTCTGACACAATATATAGCCCAGCTTGGGCTACCTGGCCACAAATAGCTGGGCAAGGCTGGAGTGACAACGTGAAATCTCCATTTCTATGCTGTTGTCAGCTTCTAACACTTAGGGAAAAAGTCAAAGTTGGGGAGAGGTTTTAGCTGTTTGCCTCCCATGCATTTAAATAGAAAGGCAGCCTCCAGGCTCAGCCCCTCTCTGCTTCTTTAGAAAGCAGGGGCTAATGCAGTCCCTAGGACTGTCTGGAGAGGTTACTCGCCCAGCCTTCACTTTGATGATTGATGACAAGGGAGAAACTAATGATATTTTATTCACCTGTCAAAAGAATTACTTGCCCTGGGCAAGGCCAGGCCAGGCCAGCAGGGCTGAATCTGAGCCCTGAATTTTGTTACAACCCCCTCTTCCCCTAAAATATCATCTCAAAGGGAAAAGTGCCAAGCTCATCGCTCTGGGGTGCTGGGGAGGGGAATCGCTCTCACCTACAAAGTGCCTTGAACTTTGTTTTGGGGAATGGACACTGCAAGTGCCTTCCCATTGCCTCTGCCCCTCAGTGCATACAGGCAAGCAATGGCCACCAGTGGGTGTTTTGGATCTTCCTAAAGAAAGGGAAGTATGTTTAGATCCCCCAATACCTGTATTAGTTGTGCTTTGACTGTTGGGATTCAGAATCTCCACCACAGACAATTTTCATATGTTTTATCCCACTTGGGTGATTTATTTTGACTGTGTACCTTCCTATTTCTTGATTCCATGTTATTACTATCATCTCTTTCTTGTCAAGGAGCAAATGAAATGTTACCTGCTGGTGCAGCTGTCTGTTATAGATGGCTCTTCCTGAACCTGACATAACGCATGTAATTGTTAACAAAACCATTAGTTACCCAGCTTTCTGTTAGGTTGTGAAGCTGTGTCCAACTGCACAGGCAAAACACCCCATCTGAGTCTTTCTTATGTTTCAAATTGAGTAAAATACATTGGAAATGAGTCCAGCATAGTCATGAAAGCTGTTGGGATCTCCCTGCACCTTTGGTGTTGTTTCCCATTAGAAATGGCAACAGCATGAGGTCACCCTGCATAGGGTCCTGCTGCACTTGCTGGGGTTGGACCCATGGCAAAATGCTCCAGGTTGTCTCTTGGCACGTGCTCCTGGGCCCTTCATCATTCACAGGGTTGGCAAAATGTTTCCACAGGGAGACAATTGAGAAAACAGATGAAAAGGGATCTAAATGCCTAGGCAGGCTCAAGCTTTGAAAAGTTGGATTCCTGCAGCACAGCTTAAAGTGCAGACATCTGAAAAGCAAACATTTCCTCTGAATGCCAGCACAGGTAGAGCTATTCAAATGATCTCAGCAGCTGAACTAATTTGAGGTACCATTAAAATTCATAACAGGGAAATCCATAGCACAAAATCTGGCTTCTTTTGACCTATTTAGATTAGATGTTAGGAAAAATGTTCTTCAGTATGAGGGGTGTTGAACACTGGAAAACGTTGTCCAGAGAAGCTGTGGCTGCCCCATCGCTGGCAGTGTTCAAGGCCAGGTTGGACACAGGGGCTTGGAGCAAGCTGCTCCAGTGGCAGGTGTCCCTGCCCGTGGGGCAGGGGTTGGAGCTGAAGGAGCTTTGAGGACCCTTCCAACCCAAACCAGGCTGCGGTTCTGTAATTGATTACATGATTCTATTTCTAAGCTTGCTGTGTCAGGGTGCTGCTGTGGTCCTCCTGGGCAAGACAGGGGGCCCAATATATGCTGACAGCAGGATCTAGAGGTCCAAGAGCATCTCTGCACACAGGCTGGTGGTGTTTCTCCTCCACTCCCCAGGGTGAAGTTTTAAGCTATGCAGGACTATGCAGAGCTGCAACTTGGTCCCAGTATGACAAGGCCTCCAAGTGAGAACAAAATGGAGTTAAGGTATTTCTTACTTGCTGAATCTGAGAGCAATGAGCAATATGTATTACAGGAGCCACTGCTGAGGCTCAAGTGTGCCAGGTCAGTGTGCTAGGGATGTCAGTGAGCAGTGATGCTTACTGGATGCAGGAAAGCCCTTCAGGTGACTTTGCAAGACAACTTGTGCAGGAGTTGTGATTAGAGTGAGAGGTAAAATTGAGGTTTGAATATAATGTGACTGCCAGTTTGAGTTCAGGCTCTGGTTACAAAGCCTTACCTTTATTTTACACCGAGAAACTTGCTTTGACACTAATCAATGCAGGTTAGAAAAGAAAAAAGAGCAACTTGAAGCATTTGCAATGGGAAGGCTCCAGTGTGCTGTAATTTGTAATTTCAGCCCCTTTTCTTCCTCCTCCATGGAGAATACAAAACTGAAATGTTCTTTTTGGTATCTCCAGTGCAATTATGGAGATAGGAATGAAACTTATGGGAATGAATGTTGTTGCATCTTAGCGATGCCAGGCTTCGAGCACGGAAAGTGTGCAAGCTCTCTCTCTTGCAAATCTTGCTTGACTTCTTAAAATAGTGCCCTGGTGTGGTAATGACTGTGAGGCTCTTCTTTCTCCCTGTAAAACCACAGTGTTGTGATTTATTTTCACAAGTTCCCCAGGAAATGTTGAGGTTTCAGCAGAAATTTAAATCCCAACTGTTTTGCTTCAGAAAAGCAGCAACAACACTGCAGGCAAGTGGGAGCTTGGACGTGTCCTCATGCTGGGAACTCCCCTGAGATGTGGGAATAGGTACAAGATACTGCTGGAGTGAGTGCAGAGGAGGCCATGGAGATGCTGTGAAGGCTGGAGCAGCTCTGCTCTGGAGCCAGGCTGAGAGAGCTGGGCTGGGTCAGCCTGGAGAAGAGAAGGCTCCTGAAGGGGAGACCTTAGAGCAGCTCCAGTGCCTAAAGGGGCTGCAGGAAACCTGGAGAGGGGCTTGGGACAAGGGCCTGTAGGGACAGGCCAAGGGGAATGGCTTTAAGCTGCCAGAACAGGGGAGACTGAGATGAGCTCTTAGGCAGTTCCTTCCTAGGAGGGTGGTGTTCTGGTGAACACCAACCACCTTCTTCTGAATGAAAAGCACCATAAGACGGATATTGTCTTCATAACGGCCTTGGTGTTTCTAATGCTTTTTCAAAGGAGATGGGATTTGGTGATATTCTTCTGTTCTTCATAATCTGTGGAAAATGTGTTAGGTGAAAACTCAAGTTTTGAGCGACTAACCTGCCCCACACCCCTGGGGAGGGGCAGTAAAATACCAGATTGATTTGCAGGGTTGAGGGCGTGCTGGTGCATTTCTCTGAGCTATTACTTTACATTGCCACTAAGTGGCAGTCGAGTAAAAAATATAGGAAACCGAAACCTGCCTGTGTAAGTATTTTATTTGGTGTCAATACAAGGCGGAGAAGCCAAACAGAAAATTCCTAAGCCCTTATTCCTGAGCTCAGCAGTGCCCTGCTCTTTACCCGGGGAAGTTAAACCTTGGGAGGTGATGGCAATTGCAGAGATTGTAGGACTACATAAAGGTTCTTCTTAGAAGCTGAGCGTGCAGATGGGTGCAATGGGGGCCAGAGTTGAGCCCACTTCCGATCTGGACAGTGCTGTTCACATCCATAGGAATCAGCCAGAAGAAGTTTGGGACATTACAGCATCCCAGACTGAAGAGCTTCTGCCTAAGATCTCATCTCACTCTCCCCTCTGGCAGGTCAAAGCCATTCCCCCTTGGAATAAGGGCATGCACAGTGAGTATAAAGCAAAGAATCAGGCTGGTTGTGTTCCCTCCCCACAGCACTAACAAACAAGGCTATCCACAAGCAAAGTGAAGGTTCCCATGCAGCGAGCTCCAGGGTGAGCTTTGCCTCTGATGCATTATTACCCAGTTTAAGTAGTTTGAAGGATTCTCAGGTAGAACCTCCCCGAAGCGAGGCAGAACTAGGTCACACAAGGAGTGTGTTGCCCTTTGTTAGCAACCAGGCAGATTTTCTTCACCTCTTGTGGAATTCAGGACCTTCCCACCTGTCCCCCCCTGCTTTGCTCTGCAGCCCAAGTAGAGATGACCTCTTCAGGGAGAAACCATAATTGGAAGTGTCAGTTATCTGAAACTTTTATCCGAAAAGGCAGGATCCTGGGCGCTGTTCCAAGGTCCCCATGTTTCCAATATTTGAAAGGATTTGAAGCAAGCAGCATGCATGGCATAAATTTTAATGTTCAAAGCACTCCAGAGAGAACTTCTTTTTCTCCAAGCGTAAAGCAAATAGTAGGAAGGGAAGATAACTGTCACAAAGTCATCTAAAAGTGCCGGAGGGGGGTCTGCCTCAGCCACCAGCAAAACCTGCTGATGTGGACCTGCTGAATTCCAAGCAAACCAGCCCAAATTCAGGGTTGTAGTTGTTGGTTCTGGTTATGGTTTTTCTGACCCACACTTAAATTGTGCTTTCAGATGCAGCATCAGTCCTGAAGCCAAGTTTGCAGCCCCAGGGCATGGAATCTAGAGGCTTCCTGGAGATGCTGCACTGGAGCTGAGAGCAGTGTGGATGGAAGATGGTTGGGATACAGCAGCGTTGCGTGTTCGAAGCCTGTGGTGGGCAGAGCAGTGAGCTTAAGGTGTGGGGTGGGTTGTAGTGTCCTTTTGGGCAGGATTTCCTTAGTATCCCTGCTTTGGATGTAATTTCCCCCTTTCCAAGAGCATCTTTGTGTGAAAAGTTGCCTGGGGAGGTGCAGCACCAGCCATACTCTGCTTTGCTCTGGGATTTGTACTGATCTAAGACTTGTCTGGGGCTTGTTTTCCCTCCTCTTTACCCCTTGGTGCACTGGGTAATCTTAAGGTTCTTTCCAACCCAAATCATTCTATGTGTAACTATGAAGTTCCACATGGGCTCTGCAAGGGTACTGCCATGTATGAGCTAATTACGACAAGCATCCCAAAAGGGTCCAGGCATTTCAACCTCTACCAAGGCTGCTGTTTTATCCAAGGTCACTCCAAGTGACCACGTTTTCAGCTTTGAGCCCACCCATTTCCAATGCCACCATTATTTAATTTGCGAAGGGGCAGGAGGGGGAATAATCTTGCTTCAAAAGGGGATGGTTTGGGGAAGATTCAGTAACACAACACAAAAGCTGTGCTGAATGTGCCAGATGTGCCCAGGTGCGTGAGCTGGGCTCCTGGGAGGGGATCGGGAAGCTGAGAGATTCCTGGTGGTGTTTTCTCCAGAAGATGAATGTTTCCAGCTCAGACTTGTGCCGCATCCAGCCCACCCGGGTGCAGCAGCAGTGCCTTGGCACGGGTTTAGTGGGGATTGGGACAGGTTGCGGCTGGTCCAGGTGCTGCTGGTGGTACCTGCTCCTTCGGGTGATGATGCAGCCATCATCACTGCAAGGAGCTGGCTCAGTGGAGGGTCGCACTGTGGGAGGTTGGTTTGAACTGCCCTGACCCTGGAGATAAAGCCCCAGGCAGGCAGCCATGGGAGCATTATCTGTGCTGTGCAGATGGGGTGCTGTGGCTTGGCTGGAGCCATGTGCTGGATGTGGCAGCAAAGGTGCTGGCAGGGGAGTGCTCAGTGCTGGGCAGCCCATCCTGCTGAGGTACCTTATGCTGAAGCTGCTTTACATCAGAACTTGGATTGCATTTTCCTTATGGAGAGGCAGGGCCAGTCCTCGGTGGTGCTTCTGAGCCCTGCTGCTTTCCTAAGGGCTCCTTCCCTCACCTTGGGTCTGAGGTTGAGGGAAGGGATCGTGCCCCTCTGCTGCGCTCTGGGGAGACCCCCCCTGCAGCCCTGATTCAGCTCTGGGGCAACAGCATAAGAGGAACATGGAGCTGTTGGAGCGAGGCCAGAGGAGGCCATGGAGATGCAGTGAGGGCTGGAGCAGCTCTGCTCTGGAGCCAGGCTGAGAGAGCTGGGCTGGGTCAGCCTGGACAAGAGAAGGCTCCTGAACGGGAGACCTTAGAGCAGCTCCAGTGCCTAAAGGGGCTGCAGGAAACCTGGAGAGGGGCTTGGGACAAGGGTCTGTAGGGACAGGCCAAAGGGAATGGCTTTAAGCTGCCAGAACAAGGGAGACTGAGATGAGCTCTTAGGCAGAAGCTCTTCCTGTGAGGGTGCCGAGGCGCTGGCACAGGGTGCCCAGAGAAGCTGTGGCTGCCCCATTGCTGGCAGTGTTCAAGGCCAGGTTGGACACAGGAGCTTGGAGCAAGCTGCTCCAGTGGAAGGTGTTCCTGGCCATGGGGCAGGGGCTGGAGCTGGAGGAACTTTAAGGTCCCTTCCAACACAAACCAGGCTGGGCTTCTGTGGTTTTGCAGCAACCTGTCCTATTTTTGAGCAGAAACACTGTAGCACAGATCAATCTCTTTATTTCTGCTTGCTTCTTTTCATGTGCAGATTCAGACATCGTGTTTCCTTTGTAGTTTATCTCAGACTCCCATCTGGATCCAGTCAGACGCTGGGTACCACTCTCCAGCACTGTCACAGCAGACAGTGTTAGTTCTGCTGAGAAGACCTGCAGGCACCCAGGGGATGCTGAACTAGGGTTATCTGGGATGTGCTTTTGGAGTTGATGTCACCCCATTTTGACCAGTTGTGCAGCCAGGATATACAGAGAAGAGTGGAGCTGTCCCAGGGTAGTTTGTCTTCAGCCTGTGACACCCCGTTAATCCCTATTTCCATCCCAGACTCCCCTTGGGAGTGAGGTGCCATCCTTCAGCTCTGCTCTTGCACCATCAGCTTTGCTTTGATTTGGTTTACATTTTTATTTCTTTGGAAATCAGATGCTGGGCAAATAGAATTTAGCCCATGTTTGGATTCCTTCTGCTTCCCACCAAGGGACTCTGCCACCCATTACAAACATAGGTTATCAAATGCTTTTTCTTTAAACTAACCTCTTGGTAGGCATCAGGTACATAGGAGGAATAAAACCCCGTTCCAAGGGTGGCATAATGTGTTTCTGACTGTTTTAACCTTGTCAGTGAAGTACCAAAATGGATTGGCTTTTGGAAAGCCTACAGCACTGTTTGTTGCTGAGCACAGAAGGGGAAATTACCTTCCACTCTTCAACGTGCAACTTCTGCCTTTTGCAAGATGATGAATACAAATATTGCAAGATTTTCCTTTAAACTTGGAGCTATCAAGGACCCTTTTTACCAACAGAGGAAAAACATCTGATTATAAGTGTCTGATTACCCCATTATCTTCAAAGGGAGAGAGCTGTAGCTGGAAGTTAGGCTTGTCCTGAGGTCCCTTGCTGAAACAGAGCCTGACAGCAGAAGAAATACGAGGAGCTAAAACTTCTGCTACTAGTGCTGAGACTTTGCTTCCAGCAGTTGGAAAAGTGAACTCATGGAGGGGCTGGTGCTGTGGTTCCTTCCCAAACACCAGCCCAGGGATACTCACCATTAACAGAGAGTAAGTACCCAGAATCAAATCCTCTGTGGGGAAAACTTGATGTGTTCTGCTGATCCCATTGGATCTGCACTGAGGTATACTCAAGAAGGTCTGGCCTTGAAGGCTTCTAAGGGTCTTTCAGGAAAGTACCACCTCCTGGTTTTAATGTTTTATATCCATCCTGTGAAGCATCATCTTATCTTTGCACCTTCATATTTATTTGCAGTGCATGTCTTGCAGCTAAATGGCACTAAATGTTGTGTTGTTACTTCCTGCAATCAAATTGATTTATATGGGGCTGCAGTGGTCTCATTAGGAGCAAGATTTGCTGCTCTTGTTAGTACTCAGGGTTAACTTTTGTGCATGTGTATGTAGAAGATGATAATGAGGAAATGTTGATAGGGAGGAATGAGTTCTACAAACACAAACATAACAGAGAACTCTGGGAGATTGTATTAGTCGACAGCAATAGCTGATCAATCACATTAGGCAGAACATTCCCTTGCTGAAGATGATCCATGTTGCTCTAGTGACACAACCCCTCACACTGCACACATGCCTGGAGGTTTACTGGTGCACTAAGACATGACAGGGATGAGGAATGGCGAGTATTCATCTGCATCTAATGGTGCTGACAGCACAAGGCCAAGCAGCTCATGCCCAGCAAAGGAGGTCTAAGCAAATATACCATAACGTATGCCTGGTCTTCAGCTGATTTCTTACTCCCGTGAGGGTATGTAAATAGGAGTGGTTGGGTACCACTGGAGTGCCAAGGCCAGCTGTAACCCATCTGACATCTTGCCTTGCTCATGTGTCCTTAGGCTGCAGGACACTGTTGTGGGGAGCTATGACTATGATTTAAGGCAGGGAGTTACTTTGGAATTCACAGCTTCAGAACCGGTTCTACTAACAGGAGTCCACTTCCAGATGCTTTTAATGTGAAGGATGCTGTCGAGCTGCTTGTGCTGATCCCACACAGCTTTTGTTTGTGCAAGTTTGATTTACAGATTTCCTTTCTCATTTAAAGCGGTGGTGATATTAAGCCTGGGAATCCTTGATGGATTTAATATTGAATACTGTGAGGCTTGTAGTAATGCAGGCTAGCTGCAAATAAAGGAGAAAATCCATTAAGCATGCGGTGTGCCTCATAAATATTCCATAACACAAAAGTGTTAATGTGTAATGATAAGAAAAGGGAAAACCAAAGGTGTAGGAGTCGGGAAATGTCAAGTGCTGAAAGCCCACTCCGAACATCTCTGATTTCTGCATTACCAGCCCTGCAGATGATGAAGGCTGTGCCTGGACTCCTCTCTGAGTACTGGGAGTGGTGCAGGTTCAGTTTGATTTTCTTCTTCTTTTGAGACTTTAAAATCTCCTGCAAGTGTTTTGTAACCAGCTCAGTTGAGTGAAATAGTTAATCAGATGTAACACTGCAAACCAAGTGATGGCGATGAATTCACAATGAATTCAGTGAAGTTGTGCCCACTTCTGGCCAAGCATTTTTCCTGTGGTGCACAATGGGGTAATTGAAGTTCCTGTTTATTGGTTATTAACCTGGAATCATAGAATCCCAGCATAGTTTGGGTTGGAAGGGACATTAAAGTTCATCTGGCCCCAACCCCTGCCATAGGCAGGGACACCCTCCACTAGAGCAGCTTGCTCCAAGCCCCTGTGTCCAACTTGGCCTTGAACACTTCAAGGATGGGGCAGCAGCAGCTTCCCTGGGATTTTCTGGACAAGCCATTCCCCCCATGTCCTGTTTCTATATGCCCTTGTAAAAAGACCCTCTCCAGCTTTCTTCTTAGCCCCTTTAGGTACTGGAAGCTGCTCTGAGGTCTCCTCAGGATGAGGCACCATGCTCTATAACCACATGGAGTTGTGGGAAGCCGTCATGTAGTGCAGCAATGTCTGTGCCTCCAAGTCTGCGCCTCTAAGTCTGCTTCATCTGTTTGCACTGAGAACATTACCACGTATAGGTAATTATGAGAGTTACATTACAATCAACCCAATGCATCTGCCTTGGATTCTACAAACATTGAAGGGAGCGTGTGGAGTGTTCAGAGTGAATCCAAAGGAATGCAGCATATCACTGAAGTGTGGAAGCCTCTGTGCCAGCTACAGAGACAAATGTTCTGCCTGGATTGTGTAGGCACATTCATTTACTTGTGCAGCTTTGCATGGTGAGGCAAGGACAGAGCAAACCCAGAGCAGCAAAGGCACAGCCACAAGAGAGCCCTGTGGTACCCCCAGAGCGCTGTGGTACCCAGCACATCCATAGGGCACAACCTACAAACCTCCCCCATCACGGGTGTTTACATCCCTCATCACCTAGCAGAAGTGATGCTGTGTTCCCTGCTGTGTGCACTGTTTTGCTTCTGAGTGATGCGTAGTGCACTGTTTTCCAGGGTTTTTTCCTGCTGTGGGTTACTCCCAGTGAAGAGGCTGGCTGCTGTTGCTCAACCCTCCCCCCTTCCTTCAAAGTCTCGCAACCTGCACCATCTCCTTGCTGCTGTTGCAACACTGCCTCACTGTTAGCAAAGCAAGGAAGGATTTGTGGCTATTTCCAAAATCCATAAGGATGGAGGGGATGATGAATGACCAATCCTTTGGCAAGCAGCTCCCACCTGCTGAGATGCTTCTCAAGCTGATGAGCACCATACACAAGGGTATTTGGCTAGCAGAGGGGCTGGTGGCACAGATTGAGTGGCTAGCTGTGACACACTCCGTTTTGATCAGTTTGCTTTCAACTCCCCGGTCTGAGCAGCACAAGAAGTGGGCTCTGGGGTGGGAGATGCTGGTGCCACTCAAAACTTCCCCTGCCTGGGGCCAGGTAGAGATGTGGCAGCAGCACCTTGATGGGGATATGCTGTCAGTGATTGCTCTGACCTGTCCTTCTGTTTCAGACCACAGCAGTAGAGCCCAGCACTGCAGCAGGATGGCACCACTCACTGCCAGGGAGGTATGTTGGATACAGCTCAAGTGAGAGCCCAGCTGGGCAGGCAGCTTCCACCTTGCAGGGTGAGTGAGCAGCTCACAGCACTGTTACGCAGGTGATGGTACCTCTCCTGGCATCATCCAAATACCAGGATCACAAAAGTGGTGAACCTGACAGACCATGGGCTCAGAACTGGTCAGGACTGAGCTGGGCACTGGCTGTTAAGCCCATGTTATGCATTTGCTGCTGCTGTCACCAGTGCTGACTGTGCTGACATCCTCTGGTGACGTGGTTATTCTGCTGGGGAAGCGGGACTTGGCCTCCGGAGCAGAGAACTGAGGCGGGGGGGCACCCCTGTTAGCACAGGCTGTATCTTCTCTCTAATTTGCACCTTGGTTTGCCTATGGAGAGTCCCTGCAGCACCTCGGGGCTGTGATGCTCTGGAGGATGAGCGCTGCTGTGTGGGAATGCCAGCAAGGCAAATCTGCCTCTGCACTGCAGGGCCAGGGCTCCCTGCAGGCAGCTGACAGAAGCAGCGCTGCGGGCAAGAAGCAGGGCTCTCACAGGGCTCCCACCTATTAACACAATGCGCCTGGGTTGTCTCGGTTGTGTTCAGAGCCTGTTCCAGATCACAGCTCAAGACTGACCATCCAAAATCATCTAACGCAGTTTGTTCTCCCGTGTAAAAACTGATGTTGCCACTGTTGCTTACTGTTTTCATCCTGAAGCAGCATTCAGCCTGACTGGAGCCTTTGAAGCCTCTTTGAGACCAAAGCTCTGCTGATTATTATCAAACTGGGTGGCAAGGACTGGAGCCAGGGCAGGGGGAGCTGGGAGCATCTTTCCCTCTTCCACATGCTGGTATTTCTCCTGGGCCTTTTCCCATTACCCAGGCAGGGTGCTGTGGGCTTTATAGGCAGTGATCTGACTGTGGGACAGAAGCAGCACACACCAGAGGATGTTTTCAGTTTGCTTTCAGGTCTAAGGTGGTGGCTGGGTGACTCTTTAGAGCCAGATACTTGAACTGCCATCTCACTGAACGAACTGCTGACACCAGATTGGTTTGGAGGAGACTTAAAGCATCAAACCACGTTATGCCATAGATGAGACCTCAGATCAACTGAGAGCAAGCCAGTGATAACTGAATGCATTGGATCAGCCTGGTTTTTTGTCTAATGATGGAGCTTCCTGCTGAGTGATTCAACAGGGGGATGTTCATCAAACTGCTGGGGTCCCCTTGTTTTGAGAATCTTGTCAGGAACAGACCTACAGGTGGCCTATGGAGGTGGCTGTGCCTTAAAACACTTGCGGGGAGGCAGGTACATCAGGAAAGGAGAGCCCATCCACAGTGCTGCCTCTCACACCATGCAGCTGCAGCACAGTTTTGGCCCTGCATCAGTCTTGCAGGGCAAGTTTGCAGTCCTCATCAGACAAGGAGGATTCTGTTCCTCTGAGTTAATGAGGAAAGCCCTTTCCCAGATTGAATGCCCAGGAAAAATCCTCACAAAGTTATTTTACACCACCTCTCTCTATATACATTTGTGGTACCCTATAGCTCTGTTGTAGCTACCTGTGGTGTAGTACCTGTGTAGGCTACCTGTGGTGTAGTGGGCTGGTTGTCTTGACCTGTTTCAGCATCCCTGATGGAATTGCAGGGAAGTTTGCTAACAGGCTCATGTGCTTAGCATCAGGATCTGGTGAAACATAAATCTGATGAGAGGAAGACTGAAGGGCTGAAGTGGTATGGCTGGTTGTGGTCTGATTCTGCCTGGACAGGCTGCAGATATATATATATATATCAATGGATGGTGGTCTGTGGATGTTGTCTCATACATACAAAGCAGGCACATGAAGCTTACTTTGACCTTGCAGGGAAGAAACCTTTGCAGAAGATGTCATTGAATTAGGCACAAGCAGGTGGCCTTTTGGTCACTTCCAGAACAGAGATGTTACCTTTCTCCTTTATTTTTTCTCCTATGAATACTTATTTTCGTCCACAAGTCAAGCAAAGCCTGATTTCCCCTGCTTTTCACTTTGTTGTCCTCACTCTGTGGCTTTTGAAGGTGCAAGCACTTGCTGGACTTGGGACTTTCTTGTTTTCAAATGTCTTGAGGCTATTGAGCACAAGGTGATGCAGGATGACCTTTCTCTCCAGGATGCCCAGCCCAGAGCACCATGTCCTTGGTTGAGGCATGTAAGGCTTGAAGGGCTGCCTCTTGCTTTTGTGCTTGCAGTTGTGTAAGTGGCAGGAGGCCAGATGCTGGGGAATAGAACAACAGTAGGAGTGAGCTGGTTTATGAGACTTTTTGAGCCTTGCCTATGAAACCAACCAGTTTCTGCTGGTTTCTAAGATGTCTTCATAATGTATAAAGGAATTCTGTGCAATGAGCTAAAATGGTCAGATGTCCTGTGCTCGTGAGAGAAATGCAGCTTCAGTACCAAGCTAACAAGATGCTGTGCAATGTGATGGATAGATCAGATACATGAAACGTGACACGTTTCTTAGAAATCCTTGGCTTATTCCTGGTTTATTGGTATGAAACAAAAGAAAAGAAGATAAATCCATCTATTGCAGAAAGTTTTCTAACAGAAAAAAATGAGAGCCTTTGCCACATACGTTATTTCTAATAACTGACACTTTCTTTCCCAGAAGCCTTTGGGGTCTTGGTCTTCACTCAGTGCACAAATTATGTGTAAGAGATCTAGTCAGATGTTGCCTTAAAGTAACTGAGTAGTAGAGGGAAGAGCAAGCTTAAAATGGGGAAAAGGCAGAAGCACAAATGGTCTGTTAACTGTGCAGGGTGCAAGCTGCTGATGTGTAGTAGATCACTGTGTGAATTAGCAAAGCAGCAGGAATGGGAATGCTCTGGCCCAGCTTGCTAAAGCAAGCCAGTGGCCAGGCTCATGGTGTTTGTCTCTTTCTCCGACTCAGTTAGATTCCTTCTTCTTAAAGGACATTTCTCCAAATGACAGTGTTTAACTGATGCCGAATTCTTATGTCTGAAGGGCAGTCTGTGATCCAGTCCATTGACTCCTGATTCCATTTAAACCACAATTCATTATTTTCTTCCTGTGCTCATTCAAGAACCCTTTGTTCATTACTCTTTCATCCTTCTATGATTGGAACAATTTGTATCTGTCGTTCATACATTGGCCAGATAATGAAATAAGCATTTGTGCATCTACACAGTATTCTACATTTATTTTTCACAGTGTAATTCACTTCATAGGGTCGGTTTATCATTCTGGAACAAATTGTGATCTTGTTTAAACATTTGCTAGATGGTAACAGTCTGCAACTGCCAATGTCAAGACACATGTCTGAATACTGTTGTCTGCAGACAGAACAGCAGTAAAATTAGTGCTGATCCTCCAGCTAACAAACCCACCCCATCTTCTACAAGGAAGGATTCTGTTGGCCGTGGTCTTGATCCAAAGTACACTGATGCTATTGAGAAAGCCCTGCAGTCTTTGCCAGGGTTTGGATCAGCCTTTTAGAGAGAGGCATAATAATAAGGGAGAAGATTACCTCAATAAAAATGAAACTAGATGATAATGCACCCAGAGCACAATTATGGCACTATTCAAACGAGCTGCTATTCTCAAGGAGGGCAGAAAGGTTGTGGTTTCTAGAGGGGTCAAGAGATTAGGAGAATAAACTAATTATTCTGACATCAAATAGATAGAAAGGTGATTGCTGATTGGTTAATTCGTTTTTCTTCTGTGAATCTATTTCTGTCCAATTAATTAAAATGACACATATGTTATACTCTCCAAATATCACACACATTATTATGGAAAGGTTGAGTTAGTCATTATGTTGGAAAAGGTCAGGGCTTGAATTTAATGCTGGAGGGAGATACTGTCTTCCATTCACTTGTCATAATTACCATCCAGTTCCTGTCCTACCCACTGGTGGGGTCTCATCTATGGTTTCCAAAGGACTTGCCATACAATGTTTTGGTCTTCCCTCCAAGAGCCTCTGAAGCAAAAGCAGGATTCAACAAAACAATGCAGCCTTTAGACCCATTGCTTTGACATGGGAGCTGAGCTGTATCAGTGGTGGGATGTATAATCTTCTATCTATCTCAAGGTATCACTGGGGCCTCTAGGAGAGATGAAGACTCCTTCGTGTTTGAGACTTTGCATGAACAGTTCTTGGAGATATTTTATCCATTGTCATATAGATGCACAGCACAGACCAGCGGTAGAAGAAGAGCAGATACATGGAGGAATAGGTGACTGTGCAAGGGTGACTTTGCTTCAGCCGCAGATCCATTGACCTCAGTATCTTACTTGATCAGCCCTGTGCTCCTAAGCAGGTCTGACACATACAAGCACTGAGGCTTTTGATGGTAGTGATGCTTATAAGTGACCTTTTGTTCAACCCTTCAGCTCCACAGGGCAACATAAGAGCAGAGATTTCTTCTACTGATAAGTAAGTGAGTGTCAGTGGGGAGTGAACGTAAAAACAAGGCATTCTTGCTGTTAAACATGGAGCACATTGGTAGCTGAGCTCAGAAATAACCTCAAAATAGCTAGAAACATTTTCACGTGGCCACCTCTAGCAATGTAGACTGAAGAGATGAACATCAGCAAATGTGGGTTTGGTGTGAATATGGACAAGGCATGGAGACTGTTGTTCCCACTTTGTCCTTGGAATGACTCCCCATTTCAATTTCCTTGTAAAGGTGATGCTCTTAGTACTTGTGCTATACAGCTATGTGGGGTTTTGTCTTCAGGGCCACCACTCCAGGACACTCCTCTACTCACACGGGCTCTTCCCCCAGGAAACACCAAATCTAGAAAAGAAGTTCAGATGGATATTTACTGTCTTGTTAAAGCACCTACATCATATTCCAGGTAACTGCCAAGTAAAGTGTTTAAACATTTGCTTAGATTGTTTGGACCAGGAGTGACAGAGGAGACATGTGCAGCCTGGGATTTGCCAGAGTCTGTAAGCATAAATCTGTGGTCACATTTGTAATTTTAATGCTTTATGTGAGACATTTTTACACTTATTTTAATGACCTAGAAATACCTTTTTTTTTTTTTTTTGGTAAATACACCAATTCTTCCTAGTTATACTCCATTAACTGGTGTTCAGTTAACATGTGTGTAGACTGTATCAGCCGCTTTAACAGAACAAGAAGAGGAAGAAATGCTGTAAGACACAAGCTGGCATCAGATTTATCTGGAGAGAGAAAATACTGGCAGAAACAAACCGTCATAGGATGTGAAAAAATCACCTGCTTCTTAGAGGAGATACAATTGGGTAACGATCCATGGAAACGGGAACATTTTGGATTGCATATCTTCGATTGGAATTTATGACCAGCTGTCAGAGTGCTGGTGCCCCTCACTCCACAAGAGGGATTGCTCTTGCCAGACCATAATGAGCAGATTATGGGTGGCGCTAGGAAAAGTCTAGGACTCGTTGAGAAATTGCAGTGCATCGTATTAACTTCCTTCTGATGTTAGCAATTTCCCATCATATTGTATTACCAATCACTGTCACTAATATACCATGAAATTCAAATGTATAATGTAGTGTACAACTCAACCTCTTATTTTAAAGGTTTGTTACCCATAATCCTGCATGAGTCATTAGTAATGTCACTGAACAGAGTAAAACTCATTCACTTCTTGCAGCGTTTCCTCTGCTGGCAAATAACCGACATATTCCACGTGGGCACAATGCTTAATTCTCCAGAGAGCTTTGATTGCAGCATTGGAAATGGGTCTTTTTAATGGGCAATCAGGTCTACATGCAGCCCTCAACTACTCCCAGTCCTGCCAGAAAGCTGAACAGCTGGGTACTCCCAGAGAACATCTATTCTCTTTGCTTTGAATTATTTATCTATTGAAATGTCGGTTGTGGTGTTTTAAAGGCACTATCAGACTAAAGGGTAAAAATACACATGCTAAGAATGGAAAAACTGAAGGGTAAGGTTAATGTTTGGGAAAGAACTTAGATATTTTAATTTCATTTTTAAGACTTGGTCTCACTTGCAAACATCACTTAAAGGCTTGTGGCCAGAGACTGGGGATGAAGGTAAGCACCCAAGTCTCTCAGGAACCAGCAGCACGGGGCCAGGAGTGATGAACATCACCATTCATCTGGAAACGATGTATGGATCCTTTGCTGTTGCTGCAAATGCTCTGTTATAGTTCCAAGGAGAATCTCTGAAGGCAGGCTCAGCAGAAGGTTTCATAAGGAAAGGGAATGTCTCTTCCTCAAAGAGGCAAAGGGATGGCTTTAGAGAGTCTCAACCTACTTGTTGGTTTGTGCTATTCCACAAATGGCTTTATTGAACTTCACCATGGTCATGATCCTACTGGCATCATGGAGACATGGTGGGATGCTTCCTATAACTGTAATGTTGGTATGGAAGGATGCCATTCACAAGGTGCCCAGAGCAGCTGTGGCCGCCCCATCCCTGGCAGTGTTCAAGGCCAGGTTGGACACAGGGGCTTGGAGCAAGCTGCTCTAGTGGAAGGTGTCCCTGCCTGTGGCAGGGATTTGGACTGAATAAGCTTTAACACAAACCAGTCTGGGATTCCATGATTCTGTGATTCTATGATTCTTCCAGAAATAGTATGACAGACCCAGTGGTCTCCAGTACTTAGCCTGTGATTCCCAATTCACTTCATGAAGTGCCTGAAGTCTCCACGTTTGCTAATGATGGTGATATATCTATTCTATCCCTGAAAGGCTGCAAAAAAGTGACATTAGAGCCAGTGCAGCTCTATTAAATATGTCATTGGTACATATCAGAAATGCAATCTGTTTTTCAAACACAACTTGCTAAAAATTCATGGAGTACATGGTTATTAGCAGGGATGCTTGTGATGGTAACATACATGGCATCTTAGCTGTTCCTCAATTCGATCTGGCTGAGTGGTGATTTAGGACCTGATTGGCACACCAATATTTTTGCCTATAAAAATAACCAGGCAGCTATCCTCAACCTGCAATTAAAAATGAGATCCAGGCTGTTACCATTTGAAATTAGACTAAAGGTATATAATCCGGGGAATGATAACCCATTGGTGACACTATCAGTAACTTACAGTAAATTAACTTCTGCAGCCTGGCCCAGGCTGAGAGTCACAGTGCAGAAATATGTTATCTGGCCAAGGCTGTGATCCCACATCTGGGTGCTGTGTGATAGGGAGAGCCAGTCAGAAACCTTCAACAAAACAATTTCTCATCAGAAAATATTAGTTTATCGAGCCCCAAACTTTTGGCAGAGAATACAAACTCCAGCAGAGCACAAGGGTTGTGGCATTCACTAGCAATGGTTTTATTATCTAAATCTGATTTGTTAAGTCCCATGTGAATGCTCCGACTTCTGCTGCACTCTCTCAATCCCTAGTTCATCAGGATCCAATTTTGACACTTGGGAAGTTTCAGCCTCTACCAGTATAGCCCTGCTTGGTGTTTAAATGGCAGGAGGAATAGCAAGGAAGCCTTCACTTGGAATCCCGGCTCAGCTCAGCACTTCTGTAAATTTCAGGATTTGCATAAAACCACCAAGTCTTTGCTGCAGTTGCTAAATTGAGCTTTAGGAGAAAATGACTTTAAAAAGCCTCATGAGTGGAACGGAGGAATGTCTACGTGCCTGCATCTGCGTGCCTACATCTGCGTGCCTACATCTATCTTTGTGCCTACATCTATCTACGTGCTTACATCTACATGCCTACATACATCTCTTACCTACATGGCTGCTTTTTTGATAGTTTTCTGATCCAAAGACCACAGTGGCTCCAGTGTGTTCAGGTAAAGCAGATGTTTAATGGCTTATGCAGATGCTGCTGCTGAGATGTGGGGCCCATGAGAAGGTAAAACTTCAGTCATGCCCAGTTTTTAGTCATTCATATTTATTATGAGCCACATTGGAGTCCAGATCTCATTCTGCCTTCTAATGATTCTCTTTTCCATTAGAAAGTGATGCTGGGGCTGGTAGATATGTGTGAGACCCCATGGCTGGCCTTTCTTTGAGGCTTGGAGACGAGCAAGACAAGTGGTGCATGGCTTGAGTGCATGGGGCTTTTGCAGAAAAGAGTAAACTGAGATGCATCTTGAGACCTTGTCAGCACAAGTGAGGGAGATATTTCCTCTCCCAACGTGTTGTTCAGCTGTGGCACTCATTGCCATGGGAGGCTCTGGTGCCCAAAAGCTTAAATGGTGCAAAACCCAATTAGATGAGTTTATGGCAGAGTAATGCAGTGGGGGCTATTGCACACCAGGAGACTGCATCTGGCTCAGGAAGTCTCTAAACCCAGACTACTGGGGCCCACTAAAGCACCCCAGGCAATTATTGTTGTATGTTTGTCCTGTTCCTAATCTTTTTTATAGATACCCACAACTATTTGGTGTTAGAGACATGGTATTAGGCTAGAGGGACTTGTGATCTGAGCCAGCCTGGCCATTCTCATAAAGCAGAAGGAGGTGACTTGTTTTCATCTCTGTTTTAGACAGCACTTGAAGAGGTGAAGTCTGTACAGTTTCTTTGGTAAGTGATGTGAGCTCTCAGTCTCTCTGAGAGCTGTTTCTGTTATAAAGAGCCTCAGCTCTCTGTTAGGAGACAGTCCTGAGGAGGCTGCCTGGCTCTCACTCCTCTGTCCTGCTGGAGAATGCTTTATCTGTGCTGGGGGCTGCATTGGTTCAAGTTAGGAAGGAGAAGGGTATGCAGTGTGTGTATAGATAAAGCCCAGGCTGATTTGGCAATTCCAATGTCAGGAGGATCCCTGCAGTTCAACGTAATCACTGAAAGCAGAGAAAATCTAGGAGATTTCATTGGAACTGAGAAAGAGCTTGACAGCTGGCAAATGCTAATGTAAGTAGGCAACTGGGAGTGAGGGGTGGAGGGAGGGTGGTATCATTTAGCATCACTTATACAAGTGCTGTTTACATCTGAAGAGAGCCTGTAGAAGATGTGCCACTTTCTGCTCAGCCTCCCTCGGGTGTCACGCATGTCTGCTGCCCAGTCCTGCCATGCTGGTGGGTGTTTGGCGCTGGCAGAGTCTCATCTAATGCAAAGCATCTCCAGAGCAGCCTCAGTTCACCCAGCCTGAGGAAACCTGCCTCCTCCGGGGCTGCCTGGAGTGTCAGCACACAGATGCTTATGGTGGGAGGTGGGAGCATCCTCCTGCTTTTGCTGAACCACTGGTTTCTGCCTCAGGATGGGAAGGAGAAGTGACGGCGGATGCAGGGCTGGCTCAGAGCAGAACCTCAACACACCAGCATATTTACTTCTCATGTGCATCTCTGCTCAAATAGCCTGTTTCTTCCAGTGGAGTGAAGGCTGGTGACATTGGTGTGTGGCTACGGGGCTTTTTCTGCTGGCAAAATTTCCCTGTTTCTCACCAGTCAGTGGGTTCTCTAGATGTTCAACATCCAGTTTCATTCCTGTCTTACTGCCTCTCCATATGTCTGGCAGGGTTTGATCACCAAACAAAGCCAAATATTTTCTGGATAGTTGCAAATGTGGCCATTTTTGTTGTATTAGAGGTAAATTTCTCACATGAACATCAAACCCAAAGGAATATTCTCACAGCAGCGAGGCAGTGCCAAGCATCCGTGCTGTGCTGCAGACAAGATCTGCCCCAGCTTTGTCCAGGACTGCATCAGGGTAGCTAACACAGTATTTAGGCTGCAATAATACCCTCTGCATCTAGCAACATTTCTCTGGTTATTCTCCCTCTCTGTACAATTAACTATTTAACAAGCTCAGAAAAGCTTGATTGGGCTCCAACAATGTTCTATGTGCCCATTCCACAACCTAATGCTTCAAAATCACTTCCTGGCCTCTATTTCCAGCAGCCTTGTCCAGTGCATGAAACAAAGAGCTGAAGTGAATGGATCATGTTCATATTCTAGCAGCAAAACAGATTTTTTTTTCTGCACCTAAATAACAATTTTCTTGTTTCAGGGGAATTTTTTTTTTGGCCTTAGACCTCTTGCTTTGCAATTTTTCTCTCACAAATACTTGGCCATGTTAAATATCCATGCTGGACACTGCTTTCCTAAAGGAAAAATTCAGCAAGGCACACATGAAGGTTGTAACTGCAAATCAGCATCCTTTCTCATTTCCTGAGTGGCACTGTGCTATTCAGAGTTTCAGAGGTATCCTTTCCTATCGTTGACCATATGTAGCATGGGATACGCTCTGGTAAATCTCCATAGAGGCTTAATGATGAACAGTTAAAAATAACGTTAAAGAATAAGATTCACAGGAAAGTGTTTTGCTTTGTTGACCATGTTAATTGTTAAGTTTTGCAGGAAGTTAACATCTGGGTTGCTGAAATGGAGCCTGTTTTTGTGAAGGTTACTTTTGGTTATTAAGACTAATGTTAAGGTTCTTCATAACATCTCCTCTATGGATGTTTCTGCAGGCATCCCCGATGTGACACTTTCCAATGAGAGGCTTCAGGAGCTTGTGGGTGTGTTAATTTGAATTAATTATAGCAGATTTGACTTGCTTTCGTTATAAAATTGACTTGCCTAATTTCTCCAGTAGAAGTTGTCACTATTAAATCCAACAGGTTTATGAAGATAAAGATCCTGTGACTCTGGTCACCATCTTAAACACTTAATCAGCCTAGAGCAGAGATCAGTCAAACATGAGGTCTCATGCCTGTATTTAGGGTTGATGAGCATCCATAAATCCAGGTGCATCTAAATCCGAAACATGTTATGATTTGATATTATTCTAGTTCAGAAGGTGGGGGGGAGTCCCCAGTCTCCTGAGGAACTGCATTAACCATGGGTTTTCACTGTGTGTTTTTCCAAAACCAGCAAGAAGTGGTCCTGGCAGTGAGGAATAGAGATCTATGTGATCTTTGTCACTTCACTAAGTGAGGGCCATGATGGGGACAACTCCATTAACCAACCTGATGGCTCCCGTGGGCCACAGATGCGGTTGGAGACCCCAGGTCTGGAGACCCTCAGGTCAGGCAGTTATCACATGGCAAATGATCGGCACCAGCTGCTTCTGTAATTTAAGAGATAACAGCAGTTTCCAGAAGATTTCCCATCTCTTGGAATATCTATTTCTTTGAGATGTCTTGTGCTGAGCCCTCTGCCCTGGGCTGGGACTGCTGCAGGACAGCAGGGGCTCTTCCTATATCCTGTCAAGGAAAAAGCTTAATCAAAGGGCATGCATTGCTAAAGATCATTCCTGACCCGGTGTGCTGATGTTTCTTACAGGAAACGGTTGCTATATCAAATTAACAGTGCTGAGCCAGCGGCCTCTTTATTTGTGCACTTTACATTGAACAGCTTAGAGGGGATGTTGTTCAGTGTCCAAGTGTGGGAACACAGTTAAATGAGTAACATGGGAAAAACCCAAAAACCAAACAAAAAACCCAAATCAAACAAAAAATGCCACCAAACTACCATAAGGGAATATATACTTTAATAGGAGAATAGGGCCATAGGGGTTAGGGGTTTACTTGAACAGTACAGACATGTCAGACCTAGGGCTATGCTGGCAGGACAGTGCCCCTGCAGAACCAGAACCCTTTGTGCTGGCACAGTCAATCTCATACACTGCTGGGAGAAGTCTCCACTTCAAAGCACAGTCACCCCCTTTTCTTTTTTCCTAAGTGAGGAATAACGGGAGCAGGGAAGAGATGAAGTTTTGTCAGCAGTTTCTGAATGAGCACTAATGTAAGGCTTTTACCTTGCAGTGAGAATGGGAGAATTACATACTGCCCTACTGCGCCAGCCTCCTACATCCTGTCCAACACACATGGGTGGCTAATTCATCTCTTTATATTGTTAACATTAAGACACTTTACACCAAGATTAACTCTGTTAGTAATTTAACTTCATTGGTGCCTGAACAGTGCACTATGTAAGCTGCATTTTCATAACTAATATGTGGAAGAAAACGTTTGTTCTCCTGCATGTGCTTTCCTTGGGCTTTGTCTTCATTGGCCTTTGAGTATATCTGAGATACTAAAGGTCCACTCCTGCTCATGAGCAAAGCCAGAAGAGTTTCATACAAGCCATGCTATAGTTTTGAGAGAACACTCATTTCTTGACTAGACTTAAATGCTGCTTGATTAATAACATGTTAATTTACAGACAGTTGGAAAGTAAATAACAGCTCAGATGGGAGGCACAAAGCGCTCAGAGCAGGTTTGGGGAGCCCTTACTTTATAGAAGATGCAGGGGGCTGCAAATGTGCCATGTTGCTCAACAAGCCCTCATGGGTCACTGATGCAACTGTCTCATCCTCAGAATCATTACATGATGTATATGGCAGGGATTCTGTGTGAGAGAGGTGGCACAATCTGAGCTGCAACACCAAACTGGCAACAGCTTATTAAATTCTCAGGCTTTTCTGTGTGTAATCAGAAAACTAAGGTAAAAACAAGATAACCTGTAAATGGATCAATTAGAATAACGCAAGCTTTATTTAAAGTGTGTTTTGCATAATAATCTGTGTGATTCAGGCAATGTAGAAGAGAGTTTAGCTGCACCATGTTGCAGACAATTATCATGGATCAACATGGAATTTAGGGATAAATAATCCATGGGGAAATAGAACCAAGATAAAATTTTGGAAAGTTCACAAAATTGAAATAACTGAATATAGCATGGAATAATAAAACTCTGGATGGATGAGATGTGATGGATGGGAAGAGCAGTCCAAGGGCTGAGCAGGTTGCAGCCAAGGCAACGCTAAGCTCCTGCTCCTCTGTGGTGGGGAGGATGCAGACCTGGAGGGGTGTCCAGGGATAGCTTTGCAGGAAGCTATCCAAAGTGGTGTTTCTTCCCTGAACCTTGTTATGCTGGGGATTACCAATTAGTAATGATTTGTGGTTAGAGTCATTCCATATTTCATCTGTTGTGGTTATTGCATAGGGCATTAGCACACCAAGCAAGGAACCTGGGGCAGCTGAGTGATTCAGCTGTTTGCTCAGATGATGAAGCTGTTTGGTGATCAATTATGGTTTTGTTGTTCAGGTAAGTGCTAGTTCCTAGGAGCATTAATTTCTGTGTGTGCAGTTACAGTGGAAAGCGATAGGCTCTGAGATTATTTTATTCTAGCTAGTTCTAGAAGCCCCAGGATTAGAAAAAATGAAAGTTAAAAGTTGTGCTTCCTATGATATTTTACATTTATTTTAACTGTATTGTTTGTCCTTTTATGAAGCCTCTGTCTGGAGCTCATAAACCACACAAATTTGTATCATCTTCTCTGGCTACAAGTTTGTATAAGTTTTTAGATGCAGATTTCTTTCTATTTCTTTATGAGATTTAACACCTGACTTAGTTTTGGCATTAAGAGCATCTTCCACAACTTTGCTCATCAGTACAGCCCATTCCTGTCTCTGAATGTCCTTTGCACATAAATGCACATAAAAATCAGACATCCATTATCTCAAGATCAAATCAAATAACCCCACAACCACATGAATGCAATTAAGATAAAGGTACTTGTAAACCACCACAGATTCCACCCTGCCCAGCCAACCTCTTGGCTTTCAAGATGAGCAAAAGGTAGATTTTGGGCTCTCATATGTGCCTTTTCTCTAAAATTACTGGGTTTTTCTTTTCCTTTTTCTTCCTTTCAGGTGTTTGTTGCACACAAACTGGGTCTTTTCTTGGCTTGGGAGGTTCTGGAGGTTGCAGGTGTTTTTAGCTGCCTGCTAAGGGCTGTCCATCTTTGAGCTCTTGAGCAGGCACACATCCATCCCTGATGTAATCCTGTTTGCTCTAGGCTCCCCTGTCAGCTCCACCTTTGCCTCATGGAGTATGTGTTAATTAACCACCATGTTGACTGTGAGAGGAAATACACCTGCAAATTCAGGCTGATGGTGCACATGGGCGCAAACACCACAAAGGAAAGCTTGCTGTTAGGGGAAATAAAACTGCAACTAAAAGCTGGTTCACAGAAACGAAACAGTGGTTTTATTTTAATGATTAAATGCCAAAGGAGCTACACAGACTCATGAAAAATCAATATAGCTGATGAATCCCCTTCTGGTTTACAGTTAAGGATAATTCATTTCTAATGACCCTCGCTATCTGTGTGTATGAGCATCAAATAGGAGAAAGCACAGTAACTGTCGCAAAAGTATGCCTCACGCAGAAGACCAGGACACCAGTTTGTGATTGTTGGGGCTTTCTGGTTGAACTCCCAGGAATTCAACAGGATTTAATAAAAAATGGAGTTGAGTACGTTGTTGAACAGCAAAAAAAGGATATTTTCTATATTAAAAAGTGCTTCTAATGACATTTATTTTCATAATAGTGTTTTCTCGAATGGATGGCTTGGACAAAAGTGCTGGTAAATCACCTGAAACGAGACTGCCTGATGCTCAAATAGCTGCTAATGGTTAGGTAGCTCCTTGACTTCTTGTTATATTTCTTTCTTGCATTTAATTCTATCCCTCTCAGCCCATTATGCAGAAGGACACTGCTTTGCTTAAAGGGTTATCAATATCACCAGGCATTGGAAAAAATCTGGGAGCAATTTAAACCCCCTTTTGCAGATGGGACTCATATGTCCTATTGAGATTCAGCAGAGCTTCACTGAGGTTGGAAATCTCCGGAGAGGACACCTGGAAAGGCTTTTCCACTGCTGTGTGGTAGTGAATCTCCCCAGGGGAACGGAGCTATCAGCAGTCACTCCATCACCAGCCACGCAGGACATTTTCCATTTGAACTCGTATTTTTGCTCCATTCCAGGGGAATGATACTTAGAGAGTGGGAGCTAAATCTCTCTTAATCTTAGCAGTATCTTTGGGCTCTACTGCCCTAATCTTGCCTTGTCTCCATCGGGTGTTTCTATGGCAACTCCCCGGGGAGTTTTCCTGTTATCTGGGTGAAGTTAACTGGAAACAAGTAAATATTCTGGAGATGAAGTGGTGTTGGAGAAGACTGATGTGGCCTTCAGAGCATGGCCTGAAAAATAAGGTGAATTATTTGCAGGAACACCCCCTTGGAATGGGTTTGAAGCTCTCATAGTAAAAGATTCTGCCTAAAGCGCATTTGCCCTCCATGGTGTCAGCACAGCCCCAGATACAGGCAAGTTTTGCTGCACTGATATTAAAGCACATGGAGCCCAGACCAGCCAAGCCTGGCATTCCCTGTCAGGGAATGGGATTTACACAGGCAGTTTGAGAAGATCAATAGTCCGCATTCCAACCAAACCATAATAAACCCGGTGTCACATCTCATTAGCAGGCATCCCTGTGTGGTTTCATACCCTGTGGGTGATCCATTTCCCAGCTGGTCCTGGGTGTGCCAGGGGGAAGCAACACCTTTACCACCCATCCAAAAGCAGTATGAGAGGGGCTGGGCCCAGCTTCACTGCTCGCAGGAGGCTGTGCTCTGGGAAGTGGAGATGCTGGGTGCACCTGGCTGCAGGGATGTTTGAAGGGGAAAGAGACCTTTCCTGCAGCTTTCTGGTGTTTTAGGGCTGTTGTGGCAGCTTTTAGAATCATTGAATGGTTAGGATTGGAAAGCTCATCCAGTTTCAACCCCCTGCTAGAGGCAGGGGTGCCCCACACTAGACCATGTTTCCCAAGGCTCTGTCCAGCCTGGCCTTCATTTTCTCTGAATGAATAGCCCAGATTTATCCTGATTCAAACCCATTCCCTTCACTCTCCCTCTTGTTTCAAGGCTGTGGATTGGACCTTTTCAGGCTGGTGTTGTAATTGACTCTTTTCTTCTCTGTTTTAGACTGCCACAGACCAAGCTGTTTGTGGGCCAGTGGCTATTTGAAAGCTGCCAGACCTTTGCTAGCTAGTGCTTCTCTTTCAGGTTGAGCAGTGTCTCTGATGGGGAGCTGTGACCTGCCCCTACTGTCACCCCAGGGAATGGAAAACCTGCCTCCTTTGTGGCACGAGCTGCAGCTACCAGCCAGCTCCTTTCCCTGCTGTAATGTCTTGGATACCAGCCATGGGTTGCTTATCATTGGTTCTGATCCCTAAAGCTGAGGTGCTGATTCTAATCCGTGGCTGCAGCCAGGTTTAAATCTTTATCTGTGATCGGTGAGTCTGAGCGCTGAGTGTGCAGAGACGTTATTAGATTATTAAATCAATGACACTCAGGTTATTAGTCACACTCATCCGCATTACCTGACACTGTAATGATGTTCTATTTTTACTTCCAGCCTGCTAATGTCCCAGAGGTACTGAAATTATGTCCAGAAAATTAATTTCTATACATTTGAACAAGAAATAGAAGTATAGGGAATAATCCCACATCTACAGTATAAATCCTAATGGAATTGTATAGAAAAGCAATGGGGAAAGGGAGAGAGTGAGGGCTGTTCCTTGCATGCAGCCTTCCATCTGTGCTGCCATGCAAAGCTCTTACGGGTATGGTGGTTGCTAATAACTGGGCCAGACTATTTTAGTTTCTAATTCATTAGGGGCAATTAGAACTCCTGAGCTGGCATTAATGATTTTCCTTGTTCAGCCAATATTTTCTTGCCAAATCCCTCCACCAGGTCTTCACAATGGGCTTTTTTTGTTTTCAGGCATGAAATCAAACCCAGCGTCCTGGTATCAGCTGTAACAGTTCTTTTCCTCCTTCCTAGTAGCTGGTGCAGTGCTGTGTTTGGCTTCAGTGAGAATGACGCTGGTAACACACCAATGGTTTAGTTGTTGCTCAGCAGCATTTACCCTGATCAACGACTGTTCAGTCTCTCACACTCTGACGGGGGAGTCTGGGGGAGCACAAGAACCTGGGAAGAAGCAGAGACAGGACACCTGTCCCATGCTATCCAAAGGGGTATTCCATACCACAGCACATCATGCCCAGTGTAGAAACTATGGGGAGTCACCTGGAAGTGATGGATTGTTGCTTGTGTTGGGCTGGGTATGGGTCAGTGAGTGCTGAGCAATTGTACTGAGCATCATTGGTGTTTTTTCTGAGCACATTTTTTCTCTTGTTTCTGATGATGATTATTGTTATTATTATCATTATTGGCATTCTTTCTATTATCACTATACTTTTGTTTTGGTTATTAAAATGTTCTTATTTCAACCCATGGGCTTTACATTCCTTTGATTCTGTCCCCATCCCACTTGGGGGGTGAGCAAGCAGCTGCTGGTGCTGAGCTACTGGCTGGGCTAAACCACAGCCCCCAGCAAACAGAATAAGGCCAGTACATGACAAGATGCTGTTTATGTTCTGACAAACTGCTCCTCAAGCACAGCAAACTCTCATCGCAGCCCCCAGGTTGAGGAGAGAAGGGAGGCCCGGTCTGATGCACCTGGAGACTGAATTCCGATGTTATTTCTGCTCCACGTGGCTAACCATCTGCAAGTGGAAAGGATCTGTTACTGTGGAAAAACACCACGGGAGATGCTCAAAGTCCATTCCCACCCTTGTCTAGCACTGAAGTACTTGCATCTCGCCCTTGCAGCCAAAGAGACATAAAAACATGGTCTGAAGAGATCCCTTTGGAGTCCTTGGGAGAGAGCTGCTGGGATGTGTGGACATAGGGTGATACTGGAGCAAGATGGGGAGACAGAAACCCACAGTGCCCAGCCAGCTTGCAGCTGGTGCAGATCTCTGGTGCATACAGAGGGTGGGAAATAATGGGGATCATAAAGTGAAACACCTTAAAACAGAGCCACAAACACCCTATCCCTACACCCACAGCCCCAGCTACTTGTAAGTTCCCTGTGTGATTACTGGGTGCAAATCTCTATATTGCTTAATTACAACTTGGGTTTAATGCAAATCTTTACAGTGTATTTATTGCATGTTTGCAATTAATTCTGAAGTGCTCGCTGTGCCAGAAATGGAGCAGGGTGACTTTCTGAGATCTTCAGCTGAGGAATTTCCACTTGAAAACAAAGAGAGACATGTGAATATCTGTGTGGGAATAGGTGTCGTTGGTACCTGCTAAATGTATGCTGCAGGATGCTCTTGTGAGCAAAGTTTGTAGTAGAATTATAATGAGCTGAGTTGCTTAGGTGTAATTAAAAGATGGGGTGAGAGCTTGCACCAAAATCCTTTCTTCTGAGCTTTGGGAAGCCTGCTAATAATGAGGCATAAACATTTAGCAGCTCAGCTGGAGTACAGTGTTCTCTTTGGTTAAACATTAAAGGGGCATTGTCAAGTGGTTTTAATTAATTAGCTCGGTTTTAAATGAAATCACATCAATTTGGAGCAATAAAGCTCAGAATTAAAGTTGTTTTCACCTGGTGGGAAATGTCCTTCAAATGCTGAACATCTTAATGAAAATTAAAAATGCCTTTAAGAAATGGCAGCCACATGGTTCCCTTTTCTTTACCCGGAGCATGGCCAGTATTGTGATGATTTGGCAGGACTGTAATTGCTGTAACAAGTTTAAATTACATCCAAATTAGCTCTTTTTGTCCACATCTGCCCCAGCTAGCATCATTGGCACAACATCTTCTAGACATGCAGTACCCAGAAACCATCTTAAACCTGGCTTTTTAGGTTTTGAATATACTGTTCTCCCTCTTTATTAAAACTCATGATGCAGCATAGCCCTTACATTGGTGGATGCTATCCAGTTATCCAGTCAGTGGAGGAGAGGGGTTTCTATTTTTCTTCCTGCTGTTTTAGGAAAACAAACATTATTCTAGATATTGACTTTTTTGAAGTAAAAAACCCCAAACAACAAAGAACAAAGTGAGAAATTAGGCACTTGTTAGGCCAGCACAATAGTGTGTATTATCTTAGATGCTTTGTGTTAGATTTAGGAGGAGAAAAATCAACACAAACTCCCTGCCACACAATAGGCCATAACTGCTGGAAGCTGTTATGGGCTATTATGCGAAGCTGTTACAGTCTATTGAGTAAATAATCTACAGATTAAAGCTTTCTAAGTACACAGTGACTTGATACGTATCCAAAGAAGCCATTAGGATATGTCATGTCAATAAGAGGAGGATTAAGGTCCCTTACACTTGGTGCAGTGACAGAATTTGTCTGCTGTAGAGTGTGAAACAAAAGCCATCGCCTTTGAAAAGCACCTGCAGTTCTGGGGCTGGGGACTGGGGATGATTTCAGGGACAAGGGGTAACGGGTTCAAACTTAAACAGGAGAGGTTTAGATTAGATATAAGGAAGAAATTCTTTCCTGTTAGGGTGGTGAGATGCTGGAATGGGTTGCCCAGGGAGGTTGTGAGTGCTCCATCCCTGGCAGTGTTCAAGGCCAGATTGGATGAAGCATTGGGTGACATGGTTTAGTGTGAAGTGTCCCTGCTTATGGCAGAGGGGTTGGAACTGGATGATCTTAAGGTCCTTTCCAACCCTAACTATTCTATGATTCTATGACTGCAATGATAGGACAATGGGTGATGGGTTCAAACTGAAACAGGGGAAGTTCAGGCTCCCCTTGGGCTCAGCTACTTCCAGGCCATGGCTGGCCAAAGCCTGAGCTACCTGTCATGGAGCAAGGAGCAAATAGGCAGGTTTGGGCATACCTTCCAGTCCTCTTTATGGAAATACGGTGAAATCTGGGAGAAATGCGTATGCAGAGAGCCTTACTGTGTGGCAGCAGTACAGGAGGATGTATAGCCCCATGAGCCCATGCACAGGGAGGAAGCAGCATGCTCAGTGGAAAGCTAAGGGGCTATCCCCAAGCAAGAGAGATTTCTGCCTTTCTCCCTTGTCTATCCATCCATCCATCTGTCTGTCCATCCCACTTACAAGCGGCTTCTCTCCCCTTCTCAGAAGCCCAGCTTGGCCCTTCCCCAGTCCCCAGGGCACCCTAGTTCCTCCTGGGGACCTTTCTGCACCTCCTTCTTTTGCAGGAGCCACCTAGCTAAAGCTTATCCAGCATCCACCTCCCCCCAGCATTTAATTACTCCAGGTTTCCAGTCGCTCTGCTGAGTTTAATATGAGCTATGTAAATTCCTCCCAAGAATGATAGGATTTTGACAGCCTGATTTGCCTTGCAGGCATCCTCAAACCAGCTCATTTTCTCTTCCCTGGAATTTTTGAGTGGTTGGGTGGCATTTGATTATCATTGGCTGGCATGTCTGAGCTCTGGGGTTGAGCATAGAGATATTTTAAATTTAATAGGTTTAAGATGTCATTATTTCCATGCTGATGAATTTATACTTGTAACCAGAGAAACTTAGAGCATTTAATGAACTTATTTAGATATCATGGTGCAAGCTTTAAACCCAATCTCCAGTACAAAATTAAATCATGTTGGATAAAAACTAACACCCAGAAGCAAAAACTGAGCTTGGTAAATGAATGAATTTCAGAAGACAGAATAAATACAGACATAAGGCACCTAGGGGACAGATTTGCTAAGAGTTTTTGCACTGTTTTCAATGGAGCTTGTAATAGCATAAAAGTATTAAATCTGATTTACTAGAAAGGATTTGTACAGTATTTCATTGCCTGCTTCCCTTTGCAGGCAGCCCCTTACCCATCTCTCCTGGCTTGCTCATAGGACCTCTGGACACAGCCAAACGTGAGATGGAGAAAGCTACAGCTTTGCTGAAGAGCACACAACTGCTTGGTGATCCTAAAGGATTAACAGTGTGATTCTAGGAAAATCAATTTTCATTTCAAACGGGTCAATACGGAGCAGCACCAGCTGGGAGATGGATGCTGCACCCTTCCTGCTGTGGTGGGGGTTTGGGTTTGCCAAGGTAGACTTGAAACCCCCTTCCCAGCTTCCTCCTGCCACAGCTTTTGAGTGTCTTTTAAACCCTACAGACTTTCAGAGTTCATGCAAAGCCAAGTGTCCCTGTGCTAATAAGAGGAACTGGATGATCTTAGGTCCTTTCCAACCATAATATTCCATGATTCTATGATTCAGTTTTCAGCATAAAAATTAATTGTGTCATGTGGAGTCATGCTTTTGAAAGACCTGAAGTGACCTTTTCTTTTTGAGACTCTTTAGAGAGCCCAGGTGAGGAGAAGCAGCTCTTGACTGATTCCTGAGGACCTCATTCAAGGTGTAAGTGCTGATAAGCTGCTCTAGTAGTGACTGTTATCAAATTCAGCATCCCTATGTAAAAGAAGCCATCCTACCACAGCTCTATTTCATTTTAAATTAAGCTGGAGAAGAATGAGGAAGCAGATTAAGGAGAAATTGGAAAGAAGAAAATTTGCCTCAACACTATCCACAAGCAGAGATTGCTTACCAGAAGTACGCAAAATGCACCAGAAAGCAAGCCAGCAGGGCTGAAGGACTGAAAAGAATCACCAAAAAGCCTTAATGGACTAGGCTTTCACAGGATTAATCTTCTAAGGATTGGTAACAGGTAGGAAACCAGGAGTAGGAATAAAGTCCTATGTCTGTGGGCAGAGATTAGACTAGAAACCCTGCAGGTACCTGTCAGACACTCTCAGCGTATTCAGAAAAGAGCTGGATGCAAAAAGTGAGCGGTGAGATGGTGAAGCTTGCAGGTGACACAGATTTGCCCAGGGAAGCCAGACCTAAAGCAGAGGCTTTAGGATCTTAGAGAAGTGTGTGCCTGGGTGATAGGAAAGAGCAGGGGAAACTCAGTACTGATAAGTACAAATTAATGCCCTTGTTAGACCAGGTCTAACTGCATATAAAGAATGATGGGCTTTGAATTAGCAACTACCCTTAAGAAAGAAAATGCAGCTGTGTGGCTTCTCCCCTCCAAATGCTGGCACTATCCTCATGGTCACAGGGAGGGGAAGATGAAGAAAGGCTCTAAGAATGCACAGCATTGCTGTGCACATCCAATTCTCCATGAAGGCCTGGCTGCCCATTGCAGAAATAGAAGAAGGTATGAGAGCAACAGTAAATCTCATTATATGGAGGTACCAACCTCTGTGATAGAAAAGCTCAATATATTCAGGGCTCTCGCTTGGAAAGAGCATGACTGAAGGGGAAAGAGTAGAGATCTGTAATATCCTGAGCATTGTGGAGGTGGACAGGGATGAGCATTGTTTGAGTGCAAGAGGGAAGCAGGCTTGTTTATTTATTTATGGATTTATTTTGAAGGGCAATGCTCATCTTAGGGTCTGTCCAGAGAAGGGCCACCAAGATGGTGAAAGGCCTTGAGGGTAAGGCTTAGGTGGAGTGGCCGAGGTTGCTTGGCTTGTTCAGCTTGGAGAACAGAAGGCTGAGAGGGGTCTTCATTGCAGTCTACTCCTTCCTAAAGGTGGGCAGTGGAGGGAGAGCTGCTGATCTCCTGTCTGGTGAGCAGTGGTAGGACACAAGGAAATGGAGTGAAGCTGCATCAGGGAGGTTCAGATTAGACATTAAGGTGGTTAAATAGAACAGGCTCCCTACAGCACCAGCTTGGCAGTGTCCAAGGAGCACTGTTAGTGTTAGAGGAGCAGGGAGTTGGACTTTCCGATCCTTATCCCTTCTAACTCAGGGAGGGTATTCTCTGATCCCATGCTCAGCCACAAGTGGAACGGGTCACTGATTTTCCAGCAGAATAATTTTAAGAGCCACTTTCTGTTGGAAAATGCTGATTCCATTGGATCAGGATGCTCGGTGGGAACACGTCAGTGCCATCAAAGCCGGCAGCAGAAGCCAGACATCTGCCTGGTCTCCTTGCCTGCTGCCCAGCTGGCTGGCTCCCTAGGACAGCTGCACCCCATGCTGCAGCCAGAGCCTATTTGGACTTTCTTCACTTTGTCATTGTTCTATTCCTATTGCATTTTCCCCTCCATTTTCATCTTTAGATTTTATACCCCATGTACTTACAGCATTAGAAAATCCCCTGTTGCCTATCAGAACATCAGGTGTCAAATCGAAGTGCAAGTCACTCTGTGCGAGTAATTTCTAATTTAAATGAGTTTCAAGCATATGTTTTAAGGTATAAAACCCCACAGATGTAAAGAACATGCACAGTAAAAGTTGGGCTTGTTTTTATTTGTATATCATATCATGTATTAATATAAAGTCGTATTTTATGCTGTATAGAGGTTTAGTCCCTGAAAAGAAAATGATACTTTAAATCTCTTTCTATCTCCCTGGGCTGAATGGAAATGGGTTGTTTCTAGGATGCAATTTTAGCATTCCAATTCTTGAGCAATTCAGCATTTTGCTGTGTTGGGCTGCTTTGTTTCACAGGTGTTTCCATAAAGCGCAGGAATGATAGAATGGGTGTTCTCTCTGCTTAAATGGAAATACCTGTTCTCAGCCTGAATCAAGACTAATGCATCACACAAAATGGGTGAGTCACATTTCAGAGGCAGGTGGAAAATCAGCTTTATCTGGGGTAAAACGAGCAAGCAAAACCCCTTCCCTCATTGGAAACAGGAATAGCATAAACTACGTAAAATACCCATCGTTGTAATCCAAGATGGGAAGAAAGCAGAAGAAATAGATAACTTAGTGACTCGGGATCATTTCCAACATTTTTGTTTTGCCTGCATCAACTAACACCTACAACAGAGCAGAAATCTGCACCTAGATGGATATTGCCTGTGCTCTGGATGTGGTTGTCATTGGCAGGAGGTGGTACAGGCTCTCACAAGATGAGCAGCCCTTGCTCATCACTAGATAAGCAGCATCTTTGCAAGTCTCAGCATGCTTGTTTTGATTGGAAAGGCTTAAGTTGGGTTCATACTGTCACATAAAATTAGATTAACAGTTAACCTGTGTACTTGCCACTCGGATCACAGGAGCCTCCCCCAGCCACTGAACAGACCAGCATTCCCGAGGTCAGAGCTGTGCTGTCAGGTTGGGATGCAGTGGGATGCCTGAAGGGGGTGCCAGCATTTGTGAGGGGATTTCAGGATATAGAGGGTTATTTATTATGCCTTCAGTTCCTTTTTCTTCTCCTTTTCCTCATCAGGGCGCTGGAGGGAATAGGAACATGCTATCTCATTTCCTAATTTTCCTGTCAGCTTTCTGGCTTTCAAAATGATTGCAGCAGAAATCTATAAAATGAGGATGAGGGAAGGAACCTTAATACCACTGTAAATCTCCAAAATGGATGCAGAAACACAGTACTCAAATAGAAGTAAATAAAAGCAAGGAGAGATTCATTTCAGTTTTCCCTGTAAACCTCCTGGCAGCTTGGAATTATTCAGAAAACAACATTTAACTGAGAAAAAGGGAGCCCTGTAAAATAGTAAAGATTATACCGTAAAGCTAAGCACCCTCCATAAATCAGAGCTGGGAACATTGCTAAGTTATAGGAACCTGCAGATGGCTGTCATTAAAGGGAAAGATCCTCTGCTGGCTTGGCAGGCCATGCTGCCTCGTGGTGTGTAGCTACAAACTGAGCTGCTTGCATGGGGGAACCACAAAAGTGGTTTTAAAATGGGAATTTCAACCAGAAGCCATGACAGCTCTTCAGCAGGCCTTAGGCTCACTGTGAAACCACAGCGGTAATTTCAGGTCTGATTTAGTCTCATAAGCCTCTTGTGTTTAAAATAATATGATGATAGTTTATCACTATTGCATGTCTGAGGTGAGAAGAGCAAGCATAGGTCAGGATGCTCCAGCACCGAGCTTGATATTGTCTCCATCACAGAGAGAGATAATCCCTGCCTGGCCAAAGGGGTGAGGGCAGCTGGACCAGGTAAGGTGCTGGAGGTCCTGTTTCCCAGATGGGAATGTGTTGGGACACACCAGCTCCTTCCTCGCTCCAGGCACATTTCTCTGCGCTCACATGAGGTGTTGCTGGTTTTCCCCTTAGGGATGAACTTGTCTGGGGCTTTGACTTGAGAAACAGCGGGGGAGATGCTCAAAACAAGCCTGCAAAGCTGAAAATAGCACACACCGGCTTCTGCTGCTTTCAAGATAAAGATGTCACCAGGTGAGCTCCTCTGGAATTCTATATTAAGCTTCACCATGTCATCGCACCAAGACCCTTCAGCCCCCATGGGTTAGTGTCACCTCTCTAAGCCATGCATTGCAGGTGTGCAGGGATGTCTGCGCCAGCACTCAGCTGTGGGGTGCTGCAGAGAGCTGGGGGGGACCCTGGGCTGTGCCAACTCCCCACTTCCGGGCACTGCTTCCCAGAGGCACATCACATTATCTCACAAGAACCTCCATGGATACTTAATCCTAGATATTGCCCCAGTGCTCCCAGTGGTGTGCCAGGAGGTTCAGATGCAGGTCTGGCAAGGCAAAAAACCCAGCGTGTAACAAGACATCCACCTTGTTCTGAGGCTGGAAATCATACCCTTGTTCTGAGGCTGGAAATGTTTTTCCCACTCAGCTGCACTTACGAGGGTTCATGGTCATTCGAGGTCACCATCTCTAACAAGGTCAAGAGCCTTTCCTGATGCAAAATGGCACAGAAACTGATTTTAACCCCACCCCCCTTCTCTTCCCATTTCTATTGTACCATCCTGACTTTCCTCCTTTCTCAGCACTTCTGCAACAGCATGATTTACATCCTGGTGCTGGGCTCACTGCTCACCAGGCCAGGGGCTTTCCCAGGTGCTAACTCCAGGCTCTCTGCAATACTGTAGTCACAACACTTTCCAAACACATGGCCAGAAGGAACTGGATCCCACAGTGTTTTCCTTTGTCTCTGGGTGAACTCAAGAAATGCTCCCTGCATCTCTAACAACTGTGTTTAGCTCCTTGTCACAACCCTTTTTTGTGCCTCAGTAAGAAAGGCATCACCAGCAGATGCAATTTCTTTTAGGGCTGGAATAGTGTTTATTTTACTGGAATTGTACTCCAAAGAGTACAAATTGCGAAGAGACTCTGCAATTTATACTGGCAGCACTGAATGTACTGAGATTGGCAGTGGTTGGGCACTCACAGTTTTCTACCCAAGGCAACTGGGGCTTTTCAGCCTGGAGACGACAAACTGTGTGAAGACCTCAGAGCAGCTTCCAGTGTCTGAACAGGGGCTACAGGGATGCTGGAGAGGGACTCTTCACCAGGGACTGCAGCAACAGGACAAGGGATGATGGGTTCATACTGAAACAGGGGAAGTTCAGGTTGGATATAAGGAAGGTTGTCCAGAGAAGTGGTAAATGCTCTATGCCTGGTGGCATTCAAGGCCAAATTGGACAGAGCCTTGGGTGACATGGTACAGTGTGAGGTGTCCCTGCCATGGCAAGGGTTGGAACTGGGTGATCTTAAGGTCCTTTCCAACCCAAACTATTCCATGATTCTATGATTCTAAGGAAAGTTAGGAGCCTACTCATGTATCTCACCACAGAGCAGTAATAGGAGGACCGTATGGTTGCTATCAGTCAATCTTACATTAGTAACACTGTAAACGTTTTTTAAGATGGTAAAAGATTCAATAAATCTGCTTTATTCTGCTTCATTGTAAGGTCCAGTTCTTCCTTTTCATCATGCAAACAACTTCCAGGTAATGGAAGGGATATTGTGTTTGCTATTCACAAATCACACTTGGAGCTATTATTTGTAATTTTCAGTGCCTGCCTTCTTATGTGGTGTTCATAAAATGAGATTAAAGTGATTTACAATAGTGAGAGATGGAACAAGACTAAAACGAGATGTGACTCATTAGACATTAACCTGTGGCTGCTGGAAGAAACCTGCATCACTCAGGAAGATGTGCTGTGATTTTCCAAAGCAGTCTAGAGGATGTAAATGTATTTTTGAGGGGGTTCAGCACTAAATGCCTGTGTTTCATCTCAAAGCATGACCCACCAGATTTGACTTTATCTTCTATAAGCCCAACCAAGAAAATCAGATTGAAGTGTCCCAAAACTCCATTCTGACCTGCTGGTCTTCCTTATAATATTGCTCTAAAATGGTGTCCTTTAAATATTGTGTCACTGAGCTTTTCAAAAGTGAAAAAGATGTTTGTATTTGCATTCAAAGTGAGGAAATTATATTTGGTTGTAATCTACAGTGCTTCAAAACTATCAGTATTAGTTATGGTTTGAATGCTTAGATGCTGTAAAGAAAGGATTTGTTTCTAAAGAAAGATTTGCTTTGGGCAAACCAAAACTCCTTTTATCTGTTCTGTTAGCAGGTATGAATTGGGCTTCCCTAAGAAAATGAAGAAGAAATAAGAAGGCCAACCAAGGATTTAGTTTAATAAGCAAGGAAATGAACTCCAGCAGATGCTGGTCCATGTCCTGGAGTCATGGATGGTGCTGGGAATGGGTGAGTGAGTTCCCGCCTGGCTGTTTGGTTCAGTATCTCCTGCTGCTTGGTTTCCTCTTCCTAGGCACCCACAGATTTCTGCCAAACTGTTTAGTGCATTTCCCTAAAACAGAAATCCAATTGCTTGTCTAACAGCAGCACTTGCTTCTGTTCTCTCCGAGCAGACAGGATCAGTAACGAATGACTTGCATATAGTAATTACAGTCTATTCGCTCCTCTCTTGCATTGATTATTTACATGTGGAAAGAAACTTCTCTCCTGAATAACATAAAAGAACTGAAGAGCAAATATTGGATTCCCCCCACCCCACCCCTTCTCCCTCTCCCTCTCCTGTTTTCTGGGTACTGTTTGCAGACATGGTATCCTGAGGAGATGAAATATCTATAACAATGCCCCCTGTCAAAGTGCTTGTAGTTTATGTTCATTTAAAGGACAATTTTGTGTCACCTCTTTGTATTTTAACAGTCAAAAATATTTTGCATAATAATTTACCTCCTCTCTGCTGCCTGTAATGACTATCTGCATTTTCTGATGGATGTTCCTATTTGTTTCCTATGATTTGCATGACCTGACATCTCGTATAATGACCTTCCCAGCGCAAATACCATTTGTGATACTCTGCTCAGCACTAATCTATCATTTGATGACCTTACAAGTGCTGGGATCACGGATTCAATCAGCAAAATGTTTCAGGGTGTAATTAATTAATTTTCCCCCTTCCCACTCTGCAACTGTTCACTTAAAATCTGATGAAAGTGATGCTTTTTCATAACACTTCTTCAATACGTATGGTTTGTTTGTGCAATCAATCATGCTAAGTTGGGAAGTTCTTAGCATTCATGGCTTTGTCTTGCTTGAAACTTCCAAATGTTTGTTTTGCAGGGTAATTTAATAGTTTAATTAGGCAAACAACTAGCTACTGTACTTCTTAAAGTACACTCAGGTTGTGATTTAAAATCACTGCTTTGCCTTTGCTAAAGCTGGGCTGGATTGCACTGCACAGGCAGCAGAGCTGGGCTGGCCGTGAGTGGCACTGCTGAGCCATGCCATGGCCTGTCGCAAACTGTGATGGATCTGTTGGGTCTCAGCTTTAGGCCTCCCATCAAACAAAGAGTGTTTGTGGTTGAGCAGCCTTAGCTTGTGGCCATGTTGCTTTAAAACTTGGGTAAATGTCAGAAGTGACGGCTCTAGGATGGAATTCCCTATTCTAGGATTTTTCTCTTCACAGGAAAGACACTGGCTAACATCCCCACCCTTGTCTATGTTATAAAGGGTCTGGTGTTTTATCTCTGCCTTTGATCTTATGCTGTGTTTTGTAGATCTTTGTTAATAACAGAAGAAGGGGTAATTTTGCGTGTATGCAGCCATCTTTTCACCTAATAATGTGAACCTCTGATTCACAGATGGCTCTGGACCCTTCCACTGGGACTCTGCTAGGAGAATGTGATGTGATCTTTGCCAGGAGCACTCAGGACTAAGCCGCTGAGACAGCTTGGAAGAAGCAGAAACCTCTCTTGATTCAAAGTGAATTCCCTGAGATGCTGTTGTTTTGTTAACAGGTTTCTGTTTTATCCTATCAAGGTCTTGTGGAATCTTTCTATTGACCATTAAGGCAAAGCAAGGCAAAACATGCTGAAATTGAGAACTGAGTGCTTATGGATGGAAATCCTGTAATGCTATGATTCAGTTTCTCTTCAGGTACATATGATAGTTTCTGTAATCCTGCTGCTTGGCTCACTGTGAAGCCAGGGAAAAGACTCAGAGGGAGGGAATGCAGAGATGTTGGGGAGGGGGAGGGAATAAAAACGGAGGGAATATTCCAAATCCACCTGATAAACTGGGGTAAGAAGAGGCATAGGGGTGTCTTTAAAAGATATCAGCTCTTCAGCGCAGGGCAGTAGTTTGGAAATAATGCTGGTGGCATCTCCCTGAGATTGGTAGCTTTTGTAAAGGGCATCACACAATAGCAAAATCTCTTTAGAGTGAGGGGTTAAACCAGTGCTGGGAATGCATTAGATGAGACTAGGCTGCTAGTCCAGTCCCTGCTTGCTTGCTCAACCAGGGTTATCCTGTGTGGAGTTGGCCCCATACTAGCACGATCTGTGTAGGGAGAAAGCTTTGGGAAGAAGGTTTGGTGGGGGCAGAAGCTGGGAAGTGATTCCTGAACATGGCCTCAGTCAGTGCTCCATGACTTGCTAGAAAGATCTCTTTCTCACAAATGATGTTTTCTTTCCACCGTTTTGAGCACACTGTGGGTAGTAAATCACAGCAACGCTTGGTTGGCATAATGGACTGATGTGAGGTGGTGTAGCAACATATTTTGCTCATAGTCTGTAACCATTATTTTGATGGAAAACAGGCAGGGAATGCAGTAGTCTGACGTGCTTAGTGGTAGCATCTTAGATCCATCCAACTCCATAGTGCAGCTCATGCCTAGAAACACACATGCAGAATTAAGGCTTAATGTGTAATTTCACTTGGAATTGGCTATATCCAGCAAGAGATATGGTAAATTTTGGATATAATACTTACAGCTCTGCTATACAGACTGTAGCCATTGCTACAGTGGGATAATCACTGCTGCTGCACAGACTTTCTGCAGTGGTATTTGGACTATGTAGGATCTGTGTTTTCTTTGAAATGTTAAAGATCAGGAAGGACCAGTCCCAGCTGAGAACTAATTGCTTGGAGCAAGAATTTCTCTATAGTGAGACAGTATGGAAGTAGTTTCTGAAACTACAAAAAAGTCACTGTGCTTTTTCCTCTATCAGCAGACTTTAATGAGATTTTGAAGGGGGAAAAAATTGCTTCTTGGCTTAAAGCATGAGCTGTGTTATTAATCTCTGCAAAGGAGTTTTATAATTGAAACACCAGTAGAACGGCAGCTCTACTGACTCAAATCATGACATACCAGTATCTACCATAAGCATATATGAGGCTACATAACGCTATATCATGACTGTGAGAGTTCCCAATAATGTAGGCAGGTTCAAAACTATGGCTTACATTCTTATCTAAATAAGGTTCCTTTAAAATTGTTTTTTTTCCATTCTTATGGTATCTGATTATCTGGTATGGCATGTGGCAAGTGGTTGTGAGACCCCACTTGCAGCACTGCGTGCAATTCTGATGTCCTCAACTTAAGATGGACATGGAGCTGTTGGAGCAAGTCCAGAGGAGGCCACGAGGATGATCAGGGGCTGGAACATCTCTGTATGGAGACAGGCTGAGAACGTTGGGACAGTACAGTCTGGAGAAGTTCAGGTTGGAGATAAGGCAGAAGCTCTTCCCTGTGAGGGTGCTGAGGCTCTGGCACAGGGTGCCCAGAGAAGCTGTGGCTGCCCCATCCCTGGCAGGTTATCCCATGAGGTTGCATGTACTGCAGGGGTTGTCATTAATAAGTTATGGGCATGGCTTATGCTGCCTGTTGGTACAAAATCATCACCCTGTGCTGCCACTGTTATCAGTAGTTTGAAAAAGAAAAGTGGTACTAGTTCTTAGGCTGGCAGTATTTGTGGGCTGAGCTTAGTACTGCCCATTGGGGAAGTCAAGAGCATTTTCCATGCTGCTTTCCTCAACCTCTGAGCCAAACTCTGCATTTGAAAGACAATTTCCTGGCCAGGTTAGCTTGGAAGTCCGGACTTCTCAGCCAACCCAAAAGCTCAGTGTTTCCCAGCTCATCCCTGTCTCCATAGCTTATCCTGGGGTTTGTTCTTGTTTTGCTGGTTTTGCTCCAGTTTGTGCAGCCCTAGGGAAAGCAGGAACTGCTCAGGTCTGCTCACTGGAATGCTGACATTCAATAGTAACTTTTATTCTGATTTCTCTACATTTTTCTCTTCCTGAGGTTTCAAAGGAACTGTGAAGAAAGAGACATAAATTACCAGGCTCAGCCTGGGCTTTTCTGTGTGTGTTTCTGATTAATACACACCAACATGCCTTCATTATCGCCCTGGTTTGTTCCTACCTGTCAGGTATATAAAGCAAAGCCACTATCAGAAAATCTCATCTTCTTCTCCCCTTTGCTTGAAATTAGGTGAATGTGCAAAGAAAAAGGACTGTGAGAAATAGCTTAGGCTTTTAAACTAATGATTTCCTTTCCTAAATGGGAATGCCAGTGTTTGAATGGACAAGAAATGCAGTGAGCACTCTCCCTGCCTCATCCTGTTCATCCAGGCACTGGGAAACTTTAGAAAGATGGGAAGTAAAAAGGAGATGGGAACAGAAACCCTTCTGGGAAGGTGCCACCATGCTCCTGCCTGCAAGCTCTGAAATAATGCCAGTTCCTTCTGGGTTATCAGGTTTCTGACTTGCCTATTCAGACCTAGCACTTTGCCTTAAACAAAGCAAGTTTCACTTGCTGAGCAGATGCATCTCCATGAGAAGGGCAGTGCAGAGGAACCAGACCTTCCCTGGTCCCTCAAACCAGCACCAAGGTGGTTTCCCCATGGAGATATGCTTCAATTCGGACCTCTTATGGGTACTCAAAAAGCTCTTTCTTGAAGATATTGAGGAGCCATCAGCGCCACAGAGACCTGCAATTTGCTTCTATCTCCTGATCCTGAGAGCTCATGAAAAATGACGCCCTGGTTGTATTGACTGGTTTAATATCTTCAATTTATGGTACATGCAGTTCTTTGCGCACCTTTTAAATGTTACATTAAAATACTGAGTGGCACTAGCTTTAAGGAGTTGAAGCACAAAAGCTCCTTCCCTGCTCTTGTCTCCTGTCGTGAAGAATTTACAAAACTCTCAGGGAGGCTCTTGAATTATGGCTCTTCCTCTTCCTCATGATGCATGGAGATAATAAATGTACTATTAATCTGCCCATTCTCAGAGATCTCTGCTCCCTCTCTCTCTGTCTATACACAAGGAGACAGACGACAGGATCAGTAGACGTATGCAGAATTGCCTAGCGTGTGCTCAGGCTGGTGAATCACCAAATGCTGGGGATGATGAGATGCTTGGTTTGAATCAGGGCTGCAGGGATTTGGTGTAGGAAAGTATCTGTCAGGATCACCTTTGTCCTGGACCAGAGAATATTTCAGATGTTTGCAGGAAGCTCTTCTTAAACATTTGTGTATATATATATATATATATATATATGTATGTATATATATATATATATGTAGATAGATACATTTCAAAGGCCGCTGGTTTGGGGGCAGCCAGATTGAGACACGATGAACTGTGTTTTGAGAGGCCTCTGAAGTTCAGCCTGTCTGAGGTGTGTCTGTGGGTCAGTGCCTGAGAGGAGGGGAGTGGGAGCAGGTTGGGTACAAGCCCCAGCACTTGGTGGGGATGCCAGGAGCAATGCAGCTTGAAGAAACTCAGGCAAAGAGGGCGTTCCATCCCTCCCTGAGCTCCTTGGTGTGCGCAGAGCAGCCCTTGCACACCCACTGGTTGCACAGTCATATTCCTGCTGGGACTCAGCCCTTTTCCTGCTCCAGACCAAACAGTGTGGCTCTGTGTCACTGCCTACATCTAGGAAGAGGGGGGGATAGAGTAGGATTAGGATTCAGCAAGGGCTTGTTTTAGCTTCGGAGAGCAAGAGCCAAGGCAGGAGTCGACAGACGTGAACGTGTCTGCATTGTGACTCAGCTCCTGTGGGATGCATCAATCCCTGGGGAAAGCCCGGCAGCTCACAGCATCACAGTGTGCGCCTGCATCCTGCCAAGACTCCTGCCAGGCTCCGTCTTGGCTCCCAGATGAAGAGGCATTTAGTCTGGATGTGTAAGTATGGGCTTTCCCATGAGGGCTGTGAGGTGCCTCACCTAAGGAGAGGGATTGTGCTCAAAATGGACAGAGCCTTGGGGAAGTAGGGAGGGCCTTGCTAAGGAGAAAAGCCTAGGCTGGAAGGTGAGACCTGAATTGCTGCAGATGCTGACTACTCTCAACACATGCTTGGTCCCTCCATAAAGATGATAGCCCACGGTCATGTGCTCTGTTTGCACCGTTCATTCTCCTTCCAGCTCAGGATGCTAGGATGCCCAGTAGGACATAGAGTGCTAGCACATCCCAGTGACATATGTGGGTATCGTAGCACAGAGATGTTGTTTGCTTGCTCTGTTGTGCTTCTCCCTCCTGTATGGATCAGTTGCTTCATCTATGCGTAGCTTCAGTGGGAATGCTCTCACTTTTAGATGGTATTCAAAAAGAACTGCTTTCATATCATACCGCACCACACAGCTCCTTAGAGGTTTGCTTTGTGCAGCTCCCTGAGCTTAGCTGCAGAGCTTCTAGAAATCCCAAATTTATCTGCATGGAGACAACCAGTATATTTCACCCTCCTACTCCTCCAGATTGGAATATTTCCAACCAAAAAGCCTGCTGGAGTATCTGGACATCAAGCACTGCTTTGCTGCACAGCAGAGATGATCATACCTGTGTCATATATCTGACATGCAGCGTGATGGCAAGGGGCATCTAGGGAGCTTTAGCATCTCCCCCTGCATGTGTAAGTGAGACCCTACCACCTTCTTGGCCCTCCCTTGGCCATAGGAGAATTTTGACTTGTGGTTCTGGGTTCCTGGGGACAGGAAATTCTGCCTTTCCTGGATCAGACAAGGAGGCTTAGCGTAGAAGAGTGAGTACCGGATGTCTGGTTGCAGTGAGCTTAGAAGACACAGTCAGGGTGTTGCATCTTAACCACTGTATGCATCCCTGCCAGAGCAGAAGGGCAGAAAAGCCGTGCTGGCCATGTGAGTTAGTAATGCCTCTTTTATGGCTTAGTTTTAGTGCTTGTGCTCTGTTGTTATGCTGCTGGTGCTTTGTTAGTTCTGCTTAGTGCTTAGTGAGGTTATCACACTGCTTGTGTGCAAAGAACTTCCTGTTTTCTTCCAGAAGTTTCCATTGGTGTTCCTTCCTGTTTTCCAAATCCCTGTGGAGGATGTCAGGGTCTGTTCCCTTCCTGAGCACCATTAGGTGTTGAGAGGGAATGTCGTTTGTATTTGTACGAGCAAGTTAACAGTCTGGAGACATGTATTGATGCTAATTGATTTCTTGTCTCTTTTCCATGTCCAAATGATCTGCTATATCACTGCTATAAATATCAATAACTTCCTGGCTGAAAAATGTGGCACGAAGTCGTAGCCTTGTTTTTGCATGTGCAAAGGGCAAGAGAAACACCAGCTGCTGATCATCTGGTAGGTCGTGTACACTAGAAGTGTCAGAAAGAAGCGAACAAAACCACTGACTCCTTGAGAACAGCAGTTCAGAAGGAATGCAACATATGAGGAGTGTAAGAACAGCATGAGGGGATGTAAACTGCCTGGAAGCCCTGTTCAACAGCTGGGTAAGGTTGAGAGATGCCTGGGCTTTGTATTTGATGAGATCTGGCTGGTAGTTTGGTCTAGAAATCCTAAGGAGAAGAGGATCCCTCCACTGTGTTGCATTAAGTCACATTTCTTGAGCTTGACAAAGGCTATAGCTATTACTTGACATCTCGAAGTAGAAGCTCCAAGTGTCAGGGAATTCACAGCCCTTTACCTGGTGGGTATTTACCTTCCCTGTTAAAAGTGAGGCTGTCATGGTTTAACCTCATCTGAGACCCTCCCTGAACTGAGTAACAAAGATGGGGAGAGATATTTAAGCAGGGCCTGTTGTGACAGGATGAGGGGTGATGGATTTAAACTAAAAGAGGAAGATTCAGGCTGGATGTGAAGAAGAAATTCTTTACAATGAGGGTGGTAAAACACTGGCATAGGTTGTCCAGAGAGGTGGTGGATGCTCCATGCCTGGAAGTATTCAAGACCCCAGGAGGTCCTAAACCGACTTGAATTTTGCTGTTTTCTCAAAAGGAGCCCTGATTCATGAAGCTAAACAGAAATCACTGATCTTATAAAGCAGGGGAAATTCCAAGAGCCCGGAGAAAAGAGCCCTCATCTGTCAAGTGCTCAGGGAAGGTAAGTGACAGGACTGGGTCGTGATGATGGGTCAAGTTATAAAAGGGCATATTCTGGTGAGTAAAGTGCTGAAGGAAGATGCGATAATTCCTATCAGTCAGTGCAGGGCTGTGAGAATATTAACATGGCGTTGCTTTCTTATTAGATTACACATGGAGTCAATAAAAGCAATAGTATTGACCTTGGATATGTAGACATCTGTAAGCATTTATGATTTTGACAGTTTTCACTATTGATCAAGAATGATGTTTAATTCTTAGGGCACACATTAAATGGTTGAAATAGTGGCCAGCCAATGTCCAAAATGAAAGCTGTTTATCTAGTTTCTTTTCTGAAAGATCAGCTCTTGTTCCTATGCTTTTTTCTTCTTTTTTTTTTTTTTTTGCA